>PVKA01001055.1:0-10024 GCA_004027165.1 Ctenomys sociabilis | reverse complement strand
TGCCTGGTAGAGTGCTAGTCAGTTCAGGCAGTTAGCAATTAATTGAGGTGTAATAAACAACTATTAATGTTAACATATGAATTTAGAATTAGGGTTCTTATCTTAAGAAGTATCTAATCCTGATCTACTATATAATTCATTGGAGAAACCATTGCCATGCACTTTATTATTGTAAAATTCCATGGTAAATTTTTGATGAATGATTATTGAATGATTGTTATGAATTTGTATTCATGGGTCACAGTTCATTAACTAAAAGTGCTGTTTTGAATGACCTTTTGACCTCTGCACTGCAAACAATACTCGTATGATGGAAAGCAAAGGACACTGATCGTGATAAGAGCTATTCACATTTCTGAGGTACAGTCATGCACTGCTCAGTGCCGGTCATATACTTTGGTAAATGCACCCTCAGGCCATTTCATCATTGTGTGAACATTACGAAGTACACTTTTGCATACTGAGATGGCTCCTCCATCAAGAGGTGATATAGTCTTTCAGATCTGGGATATCTTTGTGGTCCCTTGCTGACTGAGGCCTCATTATGCTCTACATGACTGTACTTCGTGGTTACCAAGGGTGAGTGCAGTTTCAGTTTCATTGACCTTGAGGATGTCCCCTCCAATAAGCTATTTCACAACTTCCAGAAATTTCCTGGAAAAATGCTTTTATGAGAGCTACAAAAATAAATTTTTAAAGGTTCTTTAAAAATGAGGTAGAAGATGTTGATTGATGGCAAATATAATGAAACAAAGACAAAGAAAACCTAAATACATGACCCAAAAGGCTTCATTCTCACACATTCTTGAGCATACCTCCTGGAAATAGCTTCAAGAATGTTTTCTGGCCATTACAAAAAACTTGGAAATTTCTTCTTTAATTTGATCATTGGAATAATGAAGCTTTTGGATGCTTAGGGCTGACCAGACTGAACGATTTCATGTTGTAACTTTAATTCCTTTAGGAGAACCTTATTTTCTATTGTTTTTACTTCTCTTTGAATATCATGTACATGCCCAGGGAGAGCATGAATTCTGAACAGATAATTTGTTTGATAGATGGAAGGCAATTAGAATGTGCTTAGAAGTACTGTACCAAACTGTGGTGTTTAGAGCTATGGAAATACAGATGAACTAAAATGCCAATAATCCTAATGCTAATGATGATCAACACTGTTTAAAAATTTTTGAACATCGGTAAGCAGAGCTTTATATGTAGATAAATACACACTGTCCACTTTTTTCTTAACATTGTAAATTATGCTCAGACCAATGAAATTTCATTTGAACTGATTTTTTCATAAAACAAATCATATTTTTCATCCCATCCCACTTTCATAACTGGAATTTTTTTCCATGGAAGATAAAAAAATTATGAACTTCTTAAATAAAATTTATTTATTTATTTGGTACAGGGTCTCACTATGCAGCTTACACTTATAGTGATTCTCCTGTCTCAGCCTTCCCAGGGCTGGGATTACAGGCATGCACCAGCATACCTGGCTTTTGTGGTCAGCAAGGTTCACCTGGTGTTCTGGGCTGGCACAGCATATGGTAGTGAGGACTGAACCCAGGTCCTTACACTTGCCAAACAGACACTTAGACCATGAAGCTGTTTCTCCAGCCCTAAGTAACTAGTTTTCAAAAAAAATTTTTTTAAATTTCTATTTGTTCTTCATCGTATTGGGCTAGAAATGTAATGCTAAAGCAGGTGTTGATTACAAAAGAGTTTTACTCTGTATTTAGATTCACTGAGAAGTATAGAAGAATTTCAGCAATGTGATACTTGTTATAAACAGATGACATAGCATACTATAGAGAACACAGAGTGCCTAGCTCAGACTACTGGGCTGAGGAAAGGCCCCTGGAGCCTTAGAAGGATATCTAAGAAGAATAGGAATAATCTAAGCAAAGGTGGAAAAGGTAGCATTGATGGTGGATTTGCGGGGCTCGTGAGGATGATGAATGCTACTGGCAGCAGAAGGAAGGGTATACACAAAAGTATAGAGGAAAGAAAGGAGCACAGTACACTGTGTGGTTCTGCAAAGTGTAAGTGTCGCTACAGAACTTAATGCCCCTGAATAGGGAGCTATTGGTGGTGAGATACGGAGCTGGAGAAATAGCATGAGAATTGCTGTTCATTGCTGGAGTGTGGATATGCTACTCTCTGAATAAAAGGCTCCAGTTTTTAGTGCTTGCCCGTTTCTGTGGTGTAAGTACTCCCACAATGGCTGATTTCATGCTGCCAACAGCTTAAGGGCAAGCTTGCAAAAATCCATGTATTTGTAGCTCTTGAGTCTTAAGTAAAATATGAGACTGTAAATTGTATTTAAATCTTATGAGCAGTAGGCCTTTTCTGATACTGTACCTATAAACAAAGAAGCCTCACTACTGTTTTAGCCTAGGTCGGGAGGGAGAGAAAGATCACAGGTCAGTGTTCAGCTTTCACTGAAAGTTGTGAGCAAGGGTTGAGTGTCTTGATATTGCTGAGTGTGTGTGAGAAATTCCCAGCTACAAATCTGGTTGGGGTACAGGGGAAGTTTCCCATTGCTATATGTTCCCCAGTGACTCCATGGGGAGAGGTGGTCATGCTTAAACAGGGATAAAAGTGTGGCACAGGCTTCATCTTCTATAATGGCACTTGCCTCATTAAAACTAAGCAAGAGTCAGTGAAGGGGAGATGGCTCAGTGGAATAAGCACTTCCCTGGCAAGCACAAGGGCCTGAGTTCAATCCCTGGTTCCGCAAAAAAAAAAAAAAAAAAAAGAAAAAAAACAACTTAGCAAGAGTAGACTATGCTTTTTACTTGGCCTTTGCTAGCAGGAATTTGTATAAGTGAGATGGGCTGGAAAATATCATTTACTTTATGAAAAGAATCATAATAAGCTGAGTTGTAAATGGCTTTAGTCAACAACTTCTGATAACCCACTATTATTGTGGACTGTGTTGGATTGGTTTGCTGAATTCAAGCACCTATAATAATTGAATGACAATGGAATATCCATCTTTGACAGGATTAAACAACAAAAAAGTGGGATACAAAGGAAGAACCATTCTGTGTTTGTATAAACAGTACAGTTAGGAAAAATATACAATACTTTTGTGTAATTCTATGAGAAGAAAGATTTGCACTAATAGTGTTTGGACAGGATATCCTGTCTGCTTCTTGTACTATGGACAACCACTAGGAAGATAACAATGTAAAAAGTATTAATTATTGAAACTGTACTATAATTCAGCTTTAAAAAATAGGTATATAACTACATTCTCTTAAATCATTGATTAGAGGCATCTGCTCTAATAGTGTTTGTAGATAGAGTATCATGTACACACCTTGTACAACAAAAAGCCACTACTAAAACAATATGCAATGTATTAATTGTTGAATCTGTCCTACTAAGTTGATTTGAAACTGTCTCAATGCTATTTGTTCTTCAATAAAAAAAAAAGAATCAGTTCAAATGAAACTTCACTCATAAATATGATTCACAAAGAAAAACTGGCTATTTATCCACGTATAACGCTCTGTCTACTGATGTGCAAAAGCTTTTTTTTTTTTTTTTTTTTTTGAGACAGGGTCTCACTATGCAGCTCAGGCTGGCCTTAAGCTCGCTTTGTAGCTCAGGCTGGTCTCGAACTCACAATCCTCCTGCCTCAGCCTCCCGAGTGCTGGGATTACAGGCATGCGCCACCACGCCCGGCTGATGTGCAAAAGCTTTTAAACAGCATTTATCATCATCAGCTTTGTGAAGCTTAGTTGGAGGAAATGTTCTAATTTTTAGGCTACCTGTTTCTTTGAACCATTAGTTGGCTTTTATTGTCCCCTTTTCCTACACCACTGATGTTTCTAAAATTTCGGACTGCCTTAGTTTTTTTTTTCTTTGTGGCTGGCTTAGCCCATCCTGCGGGGTGTGGGGCTGGTGCAGCACGTGGTGCTGGGGATCAGACTGTGGTCTCTATGCATATTGCCTAAGCTCACCAAAACAGGCGCTTTAGATTGTTGAGCTATCTCACTGGCCCTACTTTAGTTTCTTAAATGCCCTAGGCAATTTGCATATTTTTACTTTTTATTTAAAAAAAAACAAACAATCTGGGGCTAGGGAGATAGCTCAGTAGAATAAGTGCTTGCTTGGCAAGCACAAGGTCCTGAGTTCAATCCCCAGTACCACCGTATAAATAAATAAATAAGTAAATAAATAAATAAAATAAAGCTTAAAAAAACAATATGGTAGGACAATTTCTAGAAAATTTAGGTATTTTATTTCAAATTTTGAAAAAAATCATAATCCAAACTATCCAGAAAGGTAGTCGTGGTTAAGTGAGATATCCTACATTATTTTCTGCTGAGGATAAAACTCACAAGTGAGAAAGCAGGTGGGATACATCAGGCCTTCTCCAGCTCTGAAGTTCTATGGTATTCTGAAGCCAGTAGTTTGAGAAAGCCTTCCTCCTTGAAGATGCTGTAGTGTTGAGTGTGCATCCCCAGATCCTTCCACCACTCCTGTTTCTCCTGCTCCTCTGCAAGAAAAGCAGGTGGAATAAGTTATGTGGGAAGGAATACAAAGAAGAGATCATCATCCATGGATACACTGCACATTTCAGAGGTTAGAAACACTGAAGAAATAAGACTTTGCTTTCACCACACCTGTATTGTGTTTAATATACTGCAAACCTCGCAATCACCTGTAAACAACACTTTTTTCTTATCATATTTAACCCAACTAATGTGTGTATGTCCTAAAAAATCCTCAAGGAAAAGTGAGGCATTGCCTTTCTGTACGATGAATCTGTTTGTTAATTCAAAGTAAAAATTAAAATTCTTTGAGAACACTTGAAGCTCAACGAAGGAAATATAATATTTGCCTACATGCATCAATACACCTTCATTAACATTGTCTAGGTGTTCTTTAAGAGAGTATTCACTTCAGGAACATGTTGGAGCTAGAGCCATTCTTGCTGAGTGGAAGCAGCCTTGAAATAAATACAGAAAGTTATGAACTGTGTAATTTCATAGGTTTTTTTTTTATTATGGAGGCAAGTCAATTGCATGAGATTCAAATGCAAATACATGGTAGGATGGGCATATCAATAAAGTTTTATATGGAAAAACAAATTCTAAAGTATACAGCCTGAAAAGGTTAAGAAGTCCACCACTTGACTTCCCTGAACTCGAAAGTGGTTCATATTACCACAGAGGGTGATAAGGAAGCCAGGTGGCTAGCATGAACTTGTTACTCAGCTGTGACATTGCCTTGAAGAAATTAATTTACCATAGCATCACCTCTGCCCATGTTCGGATAGTCACATGCGGGGTTCCAGTAACACTGGAGATCAATTTGGCATTTGTTCTCTGATGTCATTGTCATTAATGTCAAGGATTGTGAAGTGGAAGTGGTGAAGGAGAAATCATTTTTCGGTGCAATTTCCATAAACTGCAAAAAGAGAGAAACTCCAAAATGGAATATATATCTTTGTTTTTAAATTGCTAAACAATATCTCTAGAGGTTTTTATTTGTTATCTAGAGAGCTAGATTTTTCAGTATTTCTTTATATTTGAACTGAAGCTTACATAATTTTTTATTAATAATATCTCATGTATGCAAAGCATCAGTGACTGGAAGTCATCTCGGTTAGAAATCCTTTTGGCTAAAGGTGATGCTGAAAATATAAAAGTGAGAGGACTGGGGAGATAAAAATCAGAATAGAGAAGATTTATCTATTTAACGTCTGTCATATTTGAGGCAAAATTATGTAAGTCTGTGGGTTAATATAAAAAAAAATTGATGTCTGCACTTGAGATTGTGCAAGTTCAAAGCTTGTATTCCTTCCATAGATTTTTAAATTTGGGATTCAAATTCTCTTATCATTAGAGCCAATTTCAAAATCCAAGAAAGCTATGTCACTAGTTGGGTGACCAACTTCTGAAAAGAAATGACTCAGATTGAAACAAGTAATATTTATGTAATGAGAGTGGGATGAAAACAGAAATTTACTTTCAAAAGTCTGTAGAATCATACAGCTTTCAGCTGCTATTAGCCTTTCTACCCATGTTTCCCAAACTACAAGGACTGTGTTGTTTTGTTTTGGGTTTGCCAAATATCATAGAGAAAAAACGTATTTAGCAGGTGAAAATAAAACAAACAAACCCCGAGGTCTGTCCCAGGAATTCTGTTTGGTGACAGTCAGATTCATGGTTTTATACAGGCATTTTATTCTATTATTGTTTTTTTCTCCTTGCCTATAAATTGAAGAGGTAAAAATGACATTTATTGGGTTAATGCAGACTTTCTTACATTTATAGGAACTGAGGTCCTTGAACTGTAACTGAATCCTTTCAGGACATAGAAAATTCTGTTCTTTACTTAAAGCCCATCTTTGTTCTTCTCTTTGACCTTTATCTTTATTCTAGCATTTAATGACTTTCATTTAAAATGAATTTTTCCTTGTAAATAGAATTTAAGCCTCTTTCCTCCTGGTCTTGCTCTGTTGGAGAAATGAAATGCACTGGTTTGATGTTTTTCTTTTCCTTAGAAAAATTGGAGTGTCTCACCCCATTACTTAAAAAAGATTAAATGGTTGAAAGTGTTACTAATACATCAACATATTTTGTGATCACACTACAGTTTAAAGAAGAGGATCTTTATGACAATAATTTAAGCTAAACAGTTGTTAAGAAAAATGTGTCATGGAAAATATCCTTGATATTTTTGTGCATTTAGTACAAGGTCTACAGGGTCTTACTACTAGATTGGACTCCTGGATCCTCCTGTTTTCAGCCTCCCAAGCACTGAAATTATAGGTGTGTGACACCATGCCCAGTCTCAATCACTGTCTCAGTATGCCCCAGGGGCAGGGCTGGTATGGTAGGATAAGGATTGAATATCTTTGATTTTTTAATCATGTATTTATATGACTTCATATTGACAAAATGTGGTAATTTCCAATGATTTTCCTTGTGTAGGTTTGCAAGTGAGTTTCTCTGATCTTTGATTTCCTGTAGGTGGGGAAAATTTAAGGTTATCTTGCTTAATATAAATGAGGAAGAAGCTGGGCAAAGTGGTGCATGCTTGTAATCCCAGCAAGTTTGAGAGACTGAGGCAGGGAGTTCACAAGTTGGACACACCCTTGGCAACTTGTGGAGTGAGATCCTGTCTCAAAGTTAAAAATATAAAAAAGCCAAAGCATGTATGTCAGTGTGGAGGCCCTGAGTTCAATTTCTAACACCATAAACAACAGAAACAGCAACAGGAACAAGAAGGCATAGTATTACAACTAGTGGGAGGTTACAATCCTACATGGTGCCATGCCTTAATCAAGGAGTTCAAAACCAACCGATGTCTGGGAGTATTAAGAGTGATGGAGGGGTCTGGGGAGATAGCTCAAGAACATAAAAAAAAGAGCAGTGAAAAAATTGATTCTTCAACAAGATGCAGAATTCCTTGATGATGCTAGAGTATTAACCATCTCTTAAAGAAGGAACTTCTTGGAATTGCAGAAGAGAAGCAAGTGGGATTAAACCAGTGTTTTTTTTTTTTTTTTTTTTTTTTGAGTTTCAAAACAAATTAGTAAGAGAGTAACAGCAATCAATACACTGTATGGTTGTCTGTATCATATTTTATCCTCCTCTTTTTCTTTCATAAGTGATGCGGACTTCGGAGCAAAATAAAAGCTATTTACTTTTTAAAATTATTGAGAGGAAAAGATTTTATTTAAGATATCACAATTTCTCCCAAATGTGCAATGTATTTTGTTTCTCTCTTATTTCCTTAGCAAAACTGGAGATAGCAATTAAATGTGCATTATCTGGCATCCTTTCCTTCCCAGACACTAAGTGTGACACACTGTTCCCCAAGCTGCTATGATTGTGAGTCAACAAACAAGACACTGGAAATAGGGGTTCATTTTCTTAATATAAAATTCACTAAAATTCACTTATACCATGCTTTTGTCACTTCAGATAATTAAAAAGAACATTGGTTTAGTTCATAGAAGAAGTAGGCTCATATTTCTGCATCTTACATTGCAATCCAAGCTCCTCTGCTTGTTAATCAAGGAAACTTGGGCCCTACGTACTTGTTCTAACTTTTATTTTTTTAAATAGAACTATTCATATGTAGCAACCAAATGGATTTAAAGTCAAAATACATTTGGACTGCTTAAAATTTCTTCTCTACAAATTGGTTTGAGCCCCTTGGAAGCAGCAAAGAGAAGCAAGACAAGCCCTGGCTTGAGGATAGAAACGAATTCACTGGTGAAATCCAGCATTTATTACCTTTGTGACTGTGGAAGAAATATTATTCCATTATTTTTATGCCTCATTCCTGAAGCATAATACCAGGATAGTAAGACTTATCTAAGTTATTGTAAGGTTAAAATGGGAAAGTGCAAGCATGTCTGCGGGTGTTCTTTTGCTTTTCTCATGTCTTTGCTGATTGGCTCAGTGCTTACTGGGTGCTCTGCCCTCCATCCACAGTGGCTCTCCCTGTACCCAGCCTAACAACTGTTTCCTATGAGGTGTGTGGAGATCAGTTAAGCAGCATTAGAGGAACTTGGCAGTGAAAGTTTGCTTGAGCATTCTGTTGCTTTTGCTATTAAAATCAAGTAACTATTTAACCTGTATTTCCATCAAATTGGCTTCTGTGGAACTACTTATCAGAGTGATAGATATACACTTTGGTTATTCAGTAGACTTAGCTGTTAAGAACATTGCTTTAAAAATCATATGATACCTTTGGGTTCTAGCCATAAATTAGTTCTCTAAACAGTGGGAAAACTATTTATAAACAATGTAACTTTTATCATGCAAAATAAAATATAAACAAAACCCTATATCTTTAGCATAAAAATATTCCATCGTATATTTCTTCTCTTAGAGAACTTTTATAAAAAATGTTTCAAATGAATAATCTCTATTTTGCTTGCACAAATCTCTTATTTAACCTATCATGTTGAGACCTGAAATTGATTTAAAAGATAATTATATAACTGAGAACTTTTAAAGACTATGCACACTATACCACAGCAGCACTGTTTTTATAAATTACTGCATTTGCTAGGATAAATTTATGGTTGGAACATAAAATGCTTTTACGTTTACTTAGTTGGCTGGATGACTTGATTCCATAGAATTACATCATATCTTCTAGGCTAACATACATTATTAGAGTTTCTTATTGTGCATGAAAAAGCATTTTAGTTTAAGTGAAAAAATTATTGTACTTTCATAATGTTAGTTTGAAGAGACTTACAAAGAAAATTTATTCAGTTGGAATAAATCATGTTCTTTTCATTCAAGCTAATGGATGTCTTTGAAAGAAAACACATACCATCTTTTGATCAATATAATGAAAACTCAGATTTTTTTGATCTTGTAAATGACCTCTTTGCAGACCTAGAAATGTAAATGAGCAATGTGTTGCTGGGACTAAACTAGCTGAAATCCCTAACACTAAAACAGCCAAAATACTAAGTCACCAATTCTGTCTTCTGTGGATTTTTTCCCAGTATTAACCTTCAAAACTTAAAGAAAAAGTAACCTTGATGAAGTTTTCTTATTGTGTATATAGTTTCTGGGCTTAGAATTTTGCATCTTGGAGTTATAAACACTGTTCTGTCAGCAGACATTGTATCTCAGAACTATTAAAACTCTTCTATATTGTGGATTGAACATGAGAACATGTGCTTCTTATCAAGCCACAACTGAATTCATAATTTTGTGTTTTACAGCTGTTCATGGGTGATGTAAACATTTATTCACACATTTTATTCAAAAGACAGAATAAATATGTGCACGATAATGACTCTTCTTGTTTTTATTTTTTTCTTTGCATTTTATTGAAGTACAAATGTCACTCAGACAGTTTCAAGACACCTTAACAATACAGATTCAATAAATTAATACATTGCAAACTGTTTTCATAATGTTTTGGTATTGTACAAGGTGCATACATGATATTATATTTACAGATATTATTTTAGCAGATATCTCTTATCAGTGAATTAAGAGTGTAGCTGCTTACTTATTTT
>PVKA01001054.1:47202-161051 GCA_004027165.1 Ctenomys sociabilis | reverse complement strand
ACAGGGTCTCACTATGCAGTTCAGGCTGGCCTTAAGCTCACTTTGAGCTCAGGCTGGTCTCGAACTCACAACAATCCTCCCGCCTCAGCCTCCCGAGTGCTGGGATTACAGGCATGCGCCACCACACCCAGCCCCGTTTCTTTCTTTTTTTATGCATTTGGTACAGGGTCTACAAGAGTCTACAGGGTCTCACTATACAGATTGGACTCGTAGTGATTCTCCTGTTTTCAGCCTTCCAACTGCTGGGATTATATGTGCATGCCACCATGCTCAGTCTTAATCCTTGTCTCAGCGTGCCTCAGGGGTGGGGCTAGCATAGCACACCCAGGGTTGAACCCTAGCTGCTGTGTTCTGTTATGCAGGTGCTTTAGTCTGTTGAGTTATCTGGCCAGCCTTACTTATTCTGTGAGACTGAATGCATCATCCTTATAGGCCTTCCCCTGTGCTGCCCTAGTGGAACTTGTGTTGTTTTTACCACATTTTTTTTTACCATATTTTGTTTCATATCCATGGTTCCCATTAAACTGTGGAGTCCTTATGGACAGGGAGTCTTAGTAATCTTTATCTCCTCCATATTGCGTGTAGAAAATATACATTAATAACATTTAAAAACTTGAAAATAATTTATTTTGGGAAATATAATGCTAGCCATCCTTAAATTTTATTCATGATTCTTATTTCATGGACAGTGTAAAGAAAAAGTCATTATCACATTTTAGAATCCTGGAAATGGATCAGTGAAATGGTATTCAAAGTAATCAGTAAAGCAATTTAGAATGTTTTAGAGATTAAGAGGTAGAGGTGGTAGGAATGCTATACTACTTAACCATCATTTAGTTTATTCCCATCATGCTCCTCTTGGGAGAAAAATAGCATATGTTGCTTGTGTTTAAGCAAAAGAGCACCAAGTAGGAGCTACTGGGCAGGTCTCTGTCTGTGCCCCTAAGTACATCTCCTCCTCAGCCTGTCCCAAGAAGCTGTTACCTCTTCATGGCTCTGAGCTTCTTGTGTTCCTGCCTCTGTGAACACATTGCAGTCCACCCCCACCCCCAGTTGCCTTGCTCAGAGCCAGGGCATCATCTTGACTCCCAGTTCATCAGCTCCTCCTTCCGGAGATGCTGGTTTCCAAAACTAACTCATATTCATCCACTTGACCTTATGTTCACCACCACTCTCCCATTCTAAGCCACCACTATTTTTGCTTTTTCTTGTTTGTCCTTGTTTAAGATATCATTCCCCTATGTAAAACCTTGTCTACCACAAGTTATTAGTTTTAGCCTCTCAGCAGTTTTTTCTTTAATGTGTAGCCCTGTGTCCCAGGCTTTGCTGTTCTTTCAGCCTGAAACACTCTCTTCCACCTACTTAATATGATTAGCTCTTAATTATTTGGCTGGTGGCCTGTATGATTTCTTCCAGGGTCCTTACCTTTTGCCATCCCAATTGTATTTTTCCATAAATCTTATACGTTGTGTTGCAGTATTGTGCCCCATATAAGTACTTGACTCTCCCTTGGGACTGTAAGGTATGTGGAGCCCATGACAGTCTACATCTTGCGGTATCTCTGTGCCTGCAAGAGCTTGGAACATATACAAAGACAAGACACGTAGGATGAATGGTCTTTTTAGCTTTTCAGTCATTTACTGTCATTCCTTTTCTGTTTGAAATTCATTTCTTAGAAAAAGCTCTGATTTGTGGATGAATCTATAGTAGAAACTCAATTCCAAGAGTTTACCTTCACTGTAAGAAAAGGATATAGCAATAGTTTAAAAAGCATCTACTTGGGGCCAGGGAGATGGCTCAGTGGAATAAAGCACTTCCCTGGCAAGCGCAAGGGCCTGAGTTCAATTCCCAGTACTGCAAAAAAAAAAAAAGCATCTACTTTATCCTAGTCATGTATATATTGTATGCCTGATAATAATGAATATTGAAATTCCCTTGTCAAGTACTAGCTGTTAGCAAAATGCATATTTTATTTTCTCATGCATAAAAATGAAATACATATTTATGTAAAGAGATTGGATTCAGGAGCTGAGTGTGATGACATATACCTGTAGTCCAGCTAGTTGCCTGGGAGGCTGAGCCAGGAGATCTAAGCCCGGGCAATTTAGTTAGAATAAAATACAAAGAGAGTGACTGGAGGTGTAACTCAGATAGAATAGTTGCCCACCTTGCACGAGGTGATGGGTTCCATCTCTAGCATCAGTCAGTCAGTCAGTCAGTCAGTCAATGTGAAAATAAAACAAAAGAGCTTGGCTTCTGGAATAGGCTTAAGTGGGTCTACATCTCTGCCACACTTCTTCTTGATTCTCAGGACTTGGCCAATATACATTAAAATGAGGTCCCAACCTAGGATGGGAGGGAGGGGCACTGGGGAAGGGAAAAATAGTAAGATGTGATACAACCATGTACCAACTTTCCATGATGAATGTAAATGTGTGCTACAGACATATACTAATACAATTTCTTAAAAACCTATTTTATAGGGGCCAGGAGATGGCTCAGTAGAATTAGTGCTTCCCTGGCAAGCGCAAGGGTCTGAGTTCAATCCCTGGTTCCAGAAAAAAATAAATAAAAAAGTGGTCAAAAACCTATTTTATATTTTATAAATCCCTAAAAAATGATACCACCCCTTTGCACCTATGGCAGGATGAGAAGTTGAGAAGCTAGAAGAGCTGTAACGCACTTAGTGCATGTCTGAAGCAAAGAATCCAGCAAGTAATCTTTGACTTTTTTAATTTGAAAAAGATTTCAGTTTGTTCTGTGAAAGAAGAGAAAGTAAAGTTGTAAACTAATAGCTAGAAAATTCAGCTTGTCAAAGCAACGAATTCCTGAGTTCATTTAACTGAGGTATGAATGAAATCTTTTACCGTGAGCTGTGCTTTGTCTTGCTTTCACCCAAGAATACCAGTTTCTAGTCTTGAGCACAAAATAGTGAAATTTCTGAATGTTTGTCTTCCTACAGTGAGAAGTATAGTATGAATGTACTAAAACTGATAGTGAAACTGAGTAACAAAAATTTTCTGGTCTTTCTAAAGGATGCTTTATCTTTTTTTTTTTTTTTTTGTTGTTGTTGTTAGTATGCTTTATCTTTCACAGTAGTTTAAAATTTAAAAAACTCTTTTAAGATTAGCATAGCTAAATGGGTAACTATCATCTTATTGTAAGTGTTAATACACACTGCTAAAGAATGGTGTGTGTGTGTGTGTATGTGTGTGTGTGTGTGTTATGCTCCTTTTGGTGATGCCGTATGCTGAATTTCCTCATCATTCGTTTTTCTTTGCAGTGGGTTTGGAAGATTTTGCCTTTAACCTTAGCAAAATCAGGGGTACTAGCAAATGTAATTAATGCAAGTGGTATGTTGCAGTTAAGCGTGTGTTCAGGTTTGCCTCCCTCATTCCACACCACTTACTATGGGATTGGATCTTGGGATAAGGTTGGCCTGCGAAATCCTCTCTGTTTAAAGAGATCATAGATGTCAAATACCCCTCTTCCATTAGGTGATGCTTCTTGTTTTATGGTGATTAGTAACTACAAAGAAGGTAAATACAGTGCTCAGACTTTCCTGGACATGTGCTTTGGGTAAAAATCTATATTTTTAGTGTATGTGTGATAAATTAACATATAGTTTAAAAAAATGAAAGCTAGACTGATCCAGTGTGACATATACATGCACTGTTCTTTTTTCTTTAGAGCTGACTTCTTTGAAAATGAGGCAGTTGAACAGATTTTGAAGTATCGTCCTTGGTGGTGTAATGCATATTCCAAAATGCTGGCCTCCTTGGAAAACAGGCAGGAACAAGATCATGCTGGATTTGGTAAGAAGTGCAGAATCAGATTCATCTGTTTAATTGTAAAATCTCATAGTGTACCAAGTTTACTGCCTTCCTTGTTGTTAAGCATGTGATTTTAATTGTGTCACAACATGAAAATATAATTTGGATTGCTAATCTTGGAAATGGGTTCTTCATCCTTGACTGAAAAATGTAGTATTTGACATTTTCGGATTTGGGGGGGGGGAAATACACACACACACACACACACACACACACACACACACACCAACTGAGTGCATTAATTCATTTTTAGTTTTTTCTTTATTTTTTTTGAGACAGGGTCTCACTATGCAATTCAGGCTGGCCTTAAGCTCACTTTGTAGCTCAGGCTGGTCTCGAACTCACAACAATCCTCCTGCCTCAGCCTCCTGAGTGCTGGGATTACAGGCATGCGCCACCATGCCCGGCTGATTTTTAGTTTTTTCAGTTTTTGTATTTTGTTACTCTGTGGCATTTGCAGTACCTAGTGATCACATTCCCTGAGGGAGATCACCCCCTTCTTCTCTCCCTCTTCCCCTTCCCTCCCTCTACCTTTGGCCCCTTCTTTTTTGTAAAAATTCCATGTCCATACTTCCCATTAGCTTTTATTTTGTTGTTTATTTATATTTGTGAAAGTTTGTGTGCCTTGTTTCACTTAACATTGTAGACATGGTGCCCCATTTTCATTCTTTTGAAGTACATTTTCATTTAGAGTAGTTGTAATCCTCTTAACATTTTCTATTTATTTTTAGTAAATTTAGGGTTATTAACAGAGGACATTTTTTGAATAATTTGCTTGTGAGGGGTGAGCATCCTGCCATGGTAGGGACATTTGAGTATCAGTATTTGTAGAATAAGACCAGTTCTCCTTCCCTTCTCTGTACAACAAATTTGATATAGCCTGTCCAATTTTATTACAAGGAGTTTTATGAAGAAGCCGGACTCAGCTGTCCTCATGTCCATGCCTCCCAGAGGCTGGGTAGGCCAACTTGTCCCAGTGAAAACTAACGCTGAGGGTTTCATGAACCACAGGAAATGAGTGCCCTATTTTATAATAGCGTCCTTCCTTGGGTACATGTGCTGTTAAGTGTGAAGTGGCACCTTAAGTCAGACATACATCAGGTGGATTAGGAATAAAGGTCCTATTGACACAGTGATTTGACTTTTCTTTATACAATAAAAAATAAAATTTCACTGTTTAAATGAGAAGAATACACACTCATTCTGAAGAATACTAAATGAAACACAGGCTTTTCCTACCCCAAATCCTCTTCCTTAAAAGTAACTATTGTTAATAATTTAAGGTTTTTAATACATTTTTGTTTGCAGTGCTGAGATTGCATGGTAAGCAAGTACTGTACCACTGAGCTATATCCCTAGGGCTGTGTGTGTGCGTGCACGCGTGAGTGTACAAGTGCACACACACTCAGGGTCCAACCCAGAGCTTTGTGAAGGAGCAACATGTACTCTACAGCTGAGCTGCACTTCTAGGCTGCGGCACTTTAAAAATGTATGTACATCTAAATATTCGCTTTAGGAATTTATACACGGATTCACATTGATTCGTTCTTACCTTGCCTTTTTCAGTTTACGATTGATGGGCATTTGGGCTGTTCACTGTTGATGAATGTTGGGGTGGTTCTTAGTTCCCTATTGTTGGAACCATGTCATGGCCCTCTGATCATACATGTGAAGTGATTCCAGGGTCTCTGTAGCATCGGTTTGTTTTCCCTCTGCGTAGCAGTGGAATTGCTTCTTTTTTTTTCAGAGCATAGTATGGAGTGTGTTACTTACAAGTACTAAGTAAATATGGAAAAATAAGTGTTGAGGTAATTTTTTTTTTTTTTTTGGTGGAACCAGGGATTGAACTCAGGCTCTTGTGCTTGCCAAGGAAGCACTTATTCCACTGAGCCATCTCCCCTGCCCCATTGAGGTAATTTTTTTAATGGTCAAGTTTTGTTAATGTCTAGGTGATTTCTACCAGATCAAAATCTGCCACTTTAATCTTCCAGAAAATAGATAATTGGCTCTGTTACATAGTAGAAATTCTTGATACATTTATTTTTTCAGGAAAGCCTGGGTTTATGTGTAAGATCTTAGAAAATTTCTACATCTAAAAACTGGCAAATTTTCAGATACAGAATTGCTGACATAATTCATGTAATTAACTCTGTATGACATGTAGACCTCAGCAAGTTCGTGTAAACGTGAATCCTGAGGTTTATCAAGTAGCCTAAATCAGTTTCCTCAATTTTTGTGCAGTATGAGGTAGTAAGGGAGGAAATTGGTAATTGTGTAGTTGAGTTTTCTCTCCACCAGGGTGAGCTAGTTGACCCCCAAAATCAAAAAAAGGTATTCCCTTTGATTTAAATTCCGACTTGCTCTCTCATTGATAAATGAGACCTTGTTCTGGGTCCAGTTTTCTGTGTCAGCAATGCTTTGAGTTACTTCTCTCTGTAATTTTAACAGAAGATTAAGCCAGTGGTCCATCGTTTTAACTGCTGTCTCTGCTGACCTTTCATTTGACCCATGGCTTGTCACCAGATTGTGCTTCAGGCAGATTCATAGTCAGCGAAGCCATTGTGGAGATTCATTCTAAAAGGCACCTAAAGAAACAGCAAGGGCATGTGATGTAAGTTAAATGAACTTGAGTTGTATTGATCAGAAAGTACCTTTTCTCATGTGCCAACGGTGAGGTGAAGCATAGGATATGAGCAAAATACTGGGCTCCACAACACACTGATCTTGCAAATTTGGGCATGTTTGGAAATCCAACACATACCTCAGTGTTAGCCTAAGAATAGAATGAGGCAATGTGTGTAAAATTCTTAGTGTATTGTGAATGTTGGAAATTATTACTAGGACAAAGTCAGTGGTAAGAGAACCAGGTATGGAATGGCTTCTGTGTTAAATGATCATTTTTAAACATTTTTACAAAGCTTTAGCAAAAAATTCTTCATTAATAAGATTTTTTTTTGTCATTTGTTTTTATTCAAATATTTGAGACACCCAGAATTGGAGGAATAAATTAAAGTATATTGAATTGGGTAGGATAAAATATGGAAGAAAAATCAATCAAGAAACAAACCTTGAAATTGTGTTTCCCCCAGGTCCATGATATTCCTCCTCCTCCTCCTCCTCCTCCTCATCCTCATCCTTCTCTTCCTCCTCGTCCTTCTTTTCCTCCTCCTCAGCCTTCTCCTCCTTGTCCTCCTCTTCCTCCTCCTCTTTCCTTGTACTCTGCCTCTCGTCTTTCTCCTGTTTATGTCAAAGCAGTGAGGTGTTGCCTCTGGAGCAGGGCAGGTGAAAGGTGCATCTCTGATTCATGCTTTGTCCTAAAATATTCTTCATCATTTCAATTTTAGATAAGCTCGAGGCAGTAAACTTTGCTGTGGTCTTTGCTTGAACTTGGCTTGTTGTCATATCTATCATAGTCCGATGCTATATAGCCAGGAGATTTTCACTAGTGCCTTGAGCTTTGTAGTGACCCAGATTCTCCTCCCCATAGGCTTGTGCATGGCGGCGTTAAGTGTTACGCTCCGCAGAGCACTAGGTTCACAAGGATGGGCTCACCACAGTTCCCATGTGGATTTCAGTGGTTAGTCTCAGCCTAAGCATCTTGGCATGTAATTGCTTGTTACGACATCACATAACATTTATAGTCGGAGAACTTCCTAGCATGGACATCTTGTTTGGCATCAGCAAGCCCTTCACTGTTGGTAGTGATGACTGTCAGTGTCAGCTATGAAAACTGTGGCACTGTGTGGCTGCCCATTTAAGCTCAGAGTTTGGATATAATGCATTGTCTTTGCTCTTGCTGTTTCCAGTAGTTACTATACTACTGAAAATTTGCTGATGTTATGTAGTATAGTAATTGTGTACTGTAATAGATTGGTAGGTTTTACTCTGAGAGGAATTGTATTGTGGATGATTGAATTGTTGGCCAGGCTAGACATGGGGGTTGGGGATGAGGATTTAGAGAGGAAGGAAAACTAGGAAAGTTTGGGAGAAAAAGTATCTACCTCATCAACATCTTTCAATTTTGATAGGAGCTCTTTTGCAGACCCCAGATCTATTGGTACATTGTTAAAATTGGGAGGTGGTTCTGGAATATTTGCTTCAAAATGCTAGCACACTGGTTTCCTCCTCAAATATATTAAGCTTTCAGCTAGTTTTTGTTTCATTCTAGACTATTTTTAGAAGTATAATTAACCAAAACATTGAGAACTATGCAGCAGAACTGCTCTGTAGTATAGCTAAGTCATACAAATGCTTGACAGATGCTGCTTGTGGTGGCAGTCATCCAAGGGTTGCTGGCACTGCATTTCTAGGTATTTCTGGTGCTGCTGCTCAGTACTGTGTGCAGACCTCCCTAAGCTCCTCTGTGGGTGATGTATTGTAGAGCTCTGCTAAGAATGGCCTTAGGGAGCTTAGGGTTTATTTCTCTAGTGATTTCCTCATTTGTTGTAATTTATCCTCTGTAGTTTCTTTACTTCAATTTCAAATTCTGAATGTATTATGTATTATTAATTAGCTAAGGAAGCCAACATGAAACTTAAAAATGCTCAAAAAAAGTTGGTTATGTTATAGTTTAGATCTAAAATATCCCCTCAGAGTCTCAGATTTGGAGGTTAGGCCTAGGGGTGAATCCCTGGAGGCAAAACTAGGAAGGGTGTGCCCTTAAGGCTGGTTCCATCATTCTCTCTGCCTCCTGGCTGCTGTGGCTTGCGGAACTTCTCTCTGCTGTGGCTTGAGGGACTTCTCTCCGCCTCACTCTTCCACCATGCTATTTTTGCTTTGGTGTGCTCCAACCCTAGAGGAACTAAAATAAACTCCTGGAAGCTCTTGGTGGTGGATATTTTCAGAACCAAAATAAACCTCTTCCCTTTAAGTTGTGGATGCTTAATGGTAGGGAAGTGACTAATATAATTGGTACTTTAAGGAAAGCCTACAAACACCTAGCATCCAAGAATTCGTAAAAGTACAGTCAAACAGGCTATTCTTAGGTACAGTGACTGAAAGTGATGTATAATGTATGGACACCCTTGAACTGGGGAAGATAGCTCAGCAGCTTAAGCACCTACCTGGCAAGTGGCATTAGCACCTGCCTGGCAAGTGCAAGGTCTTGGGTTCAATCCCATATACCTATGAACACCTTCCATGGGGGGAATGTAACATCAGAACCTATGGAACCCAGGTTGACCTTTTCAAGTTGTTAGATATACACAGGTGTGATTACTTAAGTGTGAAAGCAAAAAGACATGAAAGACTGGTCAGTTGAGTTCAGTGGTTCTGGGTATGCTTACTTTGAGATGGGGAGTTCTGCAGAAGCAGGGTTCTTTATTAGTCAGCTAGGACATACAGGCTTTTCCCCAGTGAGATAATCTTATCGTGAACACCTGGCACTTTCCTAGGCAGTCTGAAAAATGATACTTAGGGGAATACTACCTCAACTCTTGTTGCTAAATGCAAGGGGTATTAAAATACTTGAGTTAGGTGTGCTTTCCTCATGTAGAATTTCCCTTACAGTTTCTTTAAATTGCATGACTTGAAATAAACTGAAAGCTTTTACTTAAAATTAAGGAGGGCCAGGGAGATAGCTCAGTAGAATAAACACTTGTCTGGTAAGTGCAAGGGTCTGAGTTCAATCCCTGGTTCTATCAAAAAATAAGTAAATAAAAATAAATAAATAAAAGTAAGGGATCTTTAGATTAGTTCTTTAATGAGGCAATCAACATCCAGTTTCTTTATTGTATTTCATTTTTAAGCATTGGTCTTTATAAAATGCTTTACTTGGCACCTACTTTTTATCTTGCTCATCAAGAAATTAAATACATTTTAAATTGTCAATTACATAAGCAACAAGTATACAAATATATCTTTTTTTTTCTTATGTAAGATTGCTTATGTTGAAAAATAACTATGTAAGCCTATTTCAAATAAGCCTATTTTAAAGCCTGGGGCTGTGCATATAGCTCAGTGGTAAAGCACATTGCTAGCATTCATGAAGACCTCCGTTCATTTCCCAGCACTACCAAAACAAAGCAAAATGAAACACATGTATCCCTATTTATTTGAGGGGCTTTGGCATTATTTTAATGAGTAAAATATTGCTTGTAGCAATTTAAAAGAAGTGTATTTCAGAGCCTCCCATTCCCACCAAGGATAGGCTCCAGTGAAACTGGAAACCTTTAATTTAAAAAAAAAAAGTTAGGCTTAAAGGTTAAGAACAGAAGTTTAGAGAATTTGTGAATAGGGCTCTATTAGGTAGCTTTCCATTATTGTAACAAAATACCTGATACAATCATAAAAAGAAGAAAGGTTTATTTTTTCCTTATGGACTTAAAGATTTGAGCTCGTGATACATTGACCTTGTTGCTTTTGAGTCTGTGTTGAGGCAGCAGCAAATTATTACAGAAGTGCATAATGGAGAAACCATTCATTTCACCATAGCCAGTATGTGAGAGACTGAGAGGAGGGGGCTGGATTCCCACCATCTTCTTTATGGGCTCACCTCCAATGATGACCTCTCATTAAGTCCTAGCTTTTAAAGGTTCCACATACCAAGCCTTTATCAGGTGGGCTTTTGAGGGCCACTTATCTGGACCAAGTGTCCCTCAAAGTGGGTCTAGTGTTTGTGTTTTATCAGATTATCTTTTGGCTCTTGTCAGGTTGTGATGAGCAGAAAGGAAGTCTTGTTGAGCACAACTAGAATAGGATAGGTAGCTAGTTTTCTACCCAGAGACTGGCTTGGGCATATTGAAAGGGCATTTTAACAATTTTTCACCTCCACAGAGGTGGCAGAGGGAGCCAGGTGTTTTTGCATGATCTTCCTTCCTTTTAGTAAGAGTTATAGCTGAGTGACTGACCAATCACTGAATGCAATTCTTCTCCCTCCTTGCACCTGGCTGCGTTCTTGTGCCTGAGCCCTGGCTGATGGGAAGTAATGTGTGTATTTCCTGGAATAAGTTCCAGGGAACGAGGAGCTTGCCATCCACCTCTTGATGTTGCTGGCTAGAAAATGATAAAAACCCCAAGAGCATATCTTGGACCCTTAGATAGAAGTCATAGGATGGGAAAGCTGATGCCATCCTATCTGAACTGTTAACCAAGAGAGCAGCATGAGAGAGACTAACTTCTGTCTCAATTTAAGCCACTACCTATTGGGTGTTAGGTATGCATGGGTCTCTGTTCTAGCAAGTTAGCCTATATTTATTTGAGTATAATGCATGATTCTAAAACCTGGAGGAAAAGTTTTAGAAGTTATTTTGACATGAAACACCAGAAATGGAAACAGGATATACATAGTTCTTCAAATGAGTTGAAAAACTTTTTAAAGGAGTTTGAAGTGGTCCTTTGATAGGGTTGGAAGATAAATTGCAAATTACTTTGCAAGATGAGAGATTGGCACCACTGCTATTTAGCCATATCTGTATGTGTAGATGCTTTAAAAATTGCTCATAGAAAAGTACTAGACAGTGTTTTACTTGTAATAGCTAAGAACTGAGCTATTCATGTTTGTAGCTGTCATTTAGAGCAAATCTTGCTCTAGGTTTGTGGATACCGAGATGTATGAAGATCTAGTAATGGTCAGTGTGAGAAGATAATTGAACAGAAAATGTTATATAATTTTTTCCTTCCTTCTCTTTGCCATAAGGTCTTACTGCATAGTGCAGGCTGACCTTGAACTTGGTTGCCCAGGCTAGCTTCAAACTCAAGTTGATTCTCCAGCCTCAGCTTCCCAAGTGCAGGGATTACAGGCCTTGCCACCACACCCTGCTGTTATATGAAATTTTGTCTGTAGTTATAGGAAGACTTGATGTAAGAGGCTAATTTATGATAGTTTGCCTACATTTTAGGAATCAAGACAAACTTAGGAACTGTAAGGCTTACACTTGCCTTTATGTAAACAAACTTATTTATAGTAAGTTTGCACTTAATAAGTGTAGCATTTATGACTATTTCAGCTTGTCGTTTTAGACTAAGTAGCCAGTATTTGGTAAAATGGCTGCTATATAAAAAATAACCTGGCATTGATGATGCACAGCTGTGTTCTTAGCTTTTGAGGGTCCCAAGTTCAAGGCCAGCCTGGGCAACTTAGACCCAGTCTCAGAAATGAAACAAGGGCTGAGGATGTAGTTGAGGATACAGTAGAAAGCTTGCCTCGTGTGCATGACACCTTGGGTTCAGCTCTAAATATCACTAAGTATAGAAATAAATGTTTTTTTCTGTTTTATCAAAAGTACTAAAAAGAAAAGTTCTGAGCAAAAGAAATGTACCAAGTACCATGTTTACCAGAACGACAGAACCCAAAAATACTTCGAAGTAATTCTTAGCAGGGAAAGCAACATATCTATTTGAAAGAGTTGGTAATATAGCAAGAAAAAAATGGATCACCAAACAAATTGTGGTGGCCCAATTAGCTATGCAGACAGATAAGTGAAATCTTAAAACATGAAAAAATAGCTTCCAGGTGGATGAAGGATTTAAACAGGAATTGAAGCAATAAATCTTAAAGAGACTTTGTCTATATTTTGGGAGAGAAACATTAACCAAAGCTCTTAGTCCAGAATCTGTTTTTTAAAAAAGATGGCTTCTTAGTTACTCTTTTCTTGTTGCTGAGACAAACACCCTACACTTAAAATGAAGGAAGGAAAGGTTTATTTATTTAGCTCACAGTTACTGGAGGTTTCCATACTGGACTGGCTCCAAGGCACACTGGCACATGGCAGAGGGGAGCAGTTTATGGTGGCAGCAAAGAGCAAGAGCAAATGGGAGTAGTGGCAGCAGTGGCAACAGAGCGGAAGGCTGTCTCCCCGAAGTTGCGTTCATGCTGTCTGCCCCAGGCTGGTGTACTACTCATACCCATAAGCCCAGCAGTACTAAAACCCATAATCCCTGTGGATCATGAATTAATCTCAAAATCTAGAAGTTCACTTCATGACTGAGTGAGGCTTTTGGGGGACAACTAGACACAGACTATAACAGATGGATATACTTATCAACATAAAAAATAAATACTTAAGTGACAAAACCTAGCATATAAACAAAATCAGTGTTCCCAGAATAGAATTAGAAGGGTGGTTAGGATTTCTATTTCTAATATACCAAGAGTTCTTAAGAATGTGACAAATCATTCAACAGAAAAAAAATGGGCAACACATTCCAATAGCTAATTCTCAGAAAGGCAAATTGAGGCCAACAAAGATTGTGAAATAATGCTCAAAGTTTAGCAGTGAGAGAAAAAATGATAAAAAAATTACACAACCATCTTCATGATCTCACAGTTCTTGTGTATCAGGGCCCTGCGTCCTCTGCTTAGGGTCTTGAAGGCTGTGGCCAAATCTTCTGTTGTTTTTTAAAAAGTAGGTGATAGTGATTGCGCTCTTTCTGCAGCCCGTGGGTCTCTTCCAGACTCACGTGATGATGGCAGCCTGTTGTTCCTTCATGTTACAGAGCTGAGGCCCCTGCTTTGTTGCTGGCTGGCAGTGGGGGCTGGCAGCAGCCTCATGTTCTCTGGTGCCCCGACAGCCTTCTCAGGCCACCTCACCATAATAAGTGGCATCTTACTTATTCAAAACTTCCAGTTAGGGTCTTGCTCTGGACTCAGTAGTGATGACAAGGGTTTTCATATAGCTGTGGCCATATTGGTTCGTACAGAAGCAGGTCTCAGGTATGTCCCAGGTAGTAATGTGACTCCGTGGTGGTCGTCACTTTAAATCTGCAAAGCTAGAAAGTAGTGAGGGAGAGAAAGCTACCCCATTTAGGGTCAGGCAGCGTGGGAGATGTGATTAGAAAAGGGGCGTCTGTCCAAAGGAGAGTTATTGTAGTCTTTAAATAAACCAGGTCAACTTTTGAGCCAATAAATATTCTTGGGAATCTTTAATAAAGCTCCCAGCATCCAAGTACATATGGCAAGGACATTTTTTTTGTGACATTATTAGCAGTAACAGAAAAGTAGAAGCAAAGTGAATGCCCATCAGTAGGGGGAGTGGTTGGACAGAGTATAGTGCATTACAGCCTGTTCTACTCCTTTCTCAAAATTAACCGCAGACCATGTGCCTTAGGGATGTGCCAGTGCGGAGGGAGGTAGGTGTGTCTGTGGTTTTCATGCTTGGGTGTGGAGAATCTGTGGCATGATCCGTACTAGATTTTTAGTGTGGGGAGACTGTTGGTGAAAAGGCAATGTGAAGTAAGTGATGAGAAAGCCTCAACCGTGCTGCAAAGGAGCATGTGTGATATAGTCACATCTGTGCATTTATGTGAAACTTTATATCAATAAAGAATAATAAATAATAAAGGGTATAAAAGAATTATACCCTTAATACTGATTAATAGATGGGAATGTCCCTGTACCTTTATAGAGAACTTTGAAAGTGGATAGTATTTTCCTAGTGCTTTATTTGGGATTCCTGCTGTCAGAATGTATTTATTGTCTTTATTTTGAAGTCAGTAACCATGACATTTAAAAACCACAGAGCAGTGTAGCATGGGGGAGTGCTAAAATGAAGAATGACTATTGTTTAGAAATGTCTCCTTTAGTCCTACTAGGATTTGAACAGAAGTATTGCCCTTACTAAAGTTGTGAAATCAAATTTTTATATTGCTCATATATACAGTTAGATAGAAACTTTTAATTTCTATATGCAGAGTTCTAACTTTGGCAGATCTACTTTGGCAGTATTACAATTCTGAGTGGGACACTTAAATTTTAAATGTATTTTCTTCTAGTGTCTTTTTCTGAAGAAGAGAAATATCAGCTGCGAAAATTTGTCAATAAGTCTTATCTGCTAGACAAGAGAGCTCGTCAGCAAGTGTACTACAGCTTAATTGATATCCTTCTGGCCTACTGCTATGAAATCCAGGTTACCGAAGGAGAGAGGAACGTGAGTGCAAGTGTGCCTGTGTCTGGTCAACCACCGTGCCAGGGATGCCACATGACAGTCAGCATTCTTGTCCAGAGCAGAGCCTGGACTTCATTAAATTACTCTGAGGATGCCCAGGGAGGAGGCAGGTGGGGTGGAGGGTCGTGGTGACAGCTAGTATCTGAATACAATGCTCACGGGGTCTTTTCTTCATGTCTCTTGGCATTTGCCACTACAGTCAGCAAAGTGGGGCTCTTTAAAGAAGGAAAGCTGAGGACAGAGGCATGCCTGAGCCCTCCTCTCTCAGGCCATAGAAGGTTGTGTCACATGACCCCTGACACTGCAAGGGCGTCAGAGGCCATACTCATTTGTATTCCTTTTCTAAGCCACTGAGCATCACATACAAATTGTACCTAGAGAAGAGGTAGAATTTACCTACAAATCTCAATTCACTATGTGCGTTATTAAAAAACTGTAAATCAGATTTTAAAAACTGTTTTGCCCTTAAAAAGAGTTACATTCTTTTGTGAAATAAATTTCAAGTGATCTTTTAAACGTAATATGCAGGCTTTACTGTGTCTCATAAACTGTATTTGATTTTTCAAATAAAGAGTTAAGCTTCTTTCTCACACCTGTATGACTGACGGTATGTTCCAGAAGACTGGAAAAAAAGTCTTTCTTATTAGTGTGGTGCTGTAGCTGTTTATAATTGTGTGCTCAAAGAGCTTTAACCTCAGCATATGCTTCCCTATTGTTAAACTACAGAAGTACTATAATTAATATCATTGTAAAGGAAACTACACACATGGAGAAAATAATTAAAATTTCCTGTAGTTTCACTGTTTAGAAATAGCTGCTGCTACAAGGTGATAGCTCTCTTTATGGTCTTCTGTCAGTAGGCACGTGTGTGTATGTATGTGTATTTATGTTGGGTCATGACAGTATTTAATCTGCTTTCTTCAGTCAACATGCCAGCACTAGCAAAACATTAGAGTTAAGATTTGATTTGTGTCCTTCTTTTATCTTCATGATTCTGGAAATTTCTGTAAGACAATGCTTGAGCTTTACCTATGGCTCCAAACTTGAGTATTAGTGAAGGTATCAAGGAAATAGTAACCTGAGAATGCTGTCTTCATGCAGCTTTTGAAAACACTGTGGTTGGATAACTTGTTTTCTTTGACAGAAAATGCATTTGCGTATTGCTGAATTGGTGGCAGTATACTTGGCAAAATTTACCATTTATTTATTTATTTATTTATTTATTTATTTATTTATTTATTTATTTATTTATTTATTTATTTATTTAGTGGAGCCAGGGATTGAACTCAGGGCAAACGCTTATTCTACTGAGCTATCTCCCCAGCCGTTTTTTATTGTTCGCTTTGCAGTTTGAGGCTGTTTCACCTTTGAGAATTTCTCAAGCATGTTCTCAGTCCCACAAGTATTCTCTGAAAGGCCAAATCCTTGAGCAGTTATTGAAGTCCCTAGGCAGTTCTTGAATAGTAAGTAACAGTAAAGAGGGGTAAAAATTGAGCATCATTTCACTTTTAGTTTCAAAGTCAGTTCCTATTTGCTTTTGTCTTCTGGTATTTTCATCAGTAGGAAACTCTTATTTTATCAAATAAGTAAGTGGGAATTTCGGTAGGATGTACATCAGTAAAAACAATTCTTTTCCTACAGCTGTAAACATTTCTTAGTGCTCCTGTGTACCAGTGCTTGTTGGGTGTATTAGGCAGGTGCCTAACTAAAAGTCACTCTTTTCAGATGACTTTTCTTCAAAAGGTGATGTTGCTCTCCTCCAAACACAGGTTGAGTCTGCATGGGCTATCCGAAAACTGAGTCCGACTCTGTGCTGGTTTGAGGTATGATTACCAGTTGCAATTGTTTAGATTTTTATTGTTCAAATTGTCTGTTTTCTGCTGTTGTTGTTTCACTTTGGAAATTCAAGCAATTCTTTTATTTTTTTTTTTTAAGTGGAAACTTTATTATATATGTTTGGTTTTTGTCTCCAGTGAACTTACGATAAGCCAAGTAACTATTTGGGTAATTGGGGAAAGGAAATATACTTTACAAGAAAAATGCAGACATTTTATTGGGGGGGAATAGGGGACAGACTTGGAGCTGTATTTGTAAATTGACACATACTGGGGCTCAGAGCTCAGGGGTGGGAAACAAGTCTAGCTGATATGGGTCCCCAAGGCCTATGCTGAGCATTTCATATCCATAACTTCACCTGCTCCCTGCAACAAGTTTGTAGGTGAGTATTGCTGATTTTACAGATGAGGAAACTTCGATCAGATAGCTTAAGTAAATAGCTAGTATGTTTAGAGGCGATACATGGTAATGATTGTTTTTATATCTGTGTTCTAGAAAATAGTTGTATAGGTCTCAACAAAAATATCAAAGGATGACATCTTTATGTTTTCTGGTTTTGAACAAATTTGTATATCAAAACATTAATTAAAGGTAGAATATTTGATAATTTTAATATCAGTTATGACAGTATTTTAAGTTGTAAAACATCCAGGTCACTTTATGGCATCATTTGTTCATTGAGGAGAAAGGATGTAAACAGGTCCTGACACTGTTTCTGGGAGAGCCTTCTCCCTGAGGGTGGTCCATGGAGCAGCAGCCTTAGCAGGAGCTTGTTAGGAAAACGGATGCTCAGGCCCTGAAGGTCTATGGAAGAAGCGGGGCTCCCAGAGGTGTGCATTTGTGTTACCACCAAGGGAGGCTTCATCTCTCGGACTGTTACGGGGCCACGTTCAGCATAAAGCAGGCAAAATAAAATTTTTGTTGCAATTGTACCAATTCATATGTTGAAAGTACTTGGTGACTTGATCGTGTTGTTGGACAGTTATTAAATCTGAAAACTTAGTTGCTTATAATTTTACTTTGAAATCTTTATAATTTTGAAATAATTCAGTATTGCCAAACATTTAGTAGCTATGTTATATTTCTGTAAGTATTTAAGTTGTTGCTAGAGTATTTTGAAGCTCATTCTTGTGTGCATGGCCAGCTCAGACCGTCCTGGGAGTAGGGCTGGAGTGGCCTGTGGTGCCATGGACTGAACCATTATCTCTGCACAAATTTGCCTAAACAGGCACTAAAGAGCACTGAGCTATCTCATTAGATACAAAATATTCTTTGTTAAATACTTAGTATGCTGGGCCTGAGATGTAGATCAGCAGCACAGTGCCTGCCTGGCAAGCACTTGGTAATCAAATTGATTCCCAGTACCAAAAAAATAAAACAAAACTTAGTATACCAAGTCATTTGTCATACTCATATTAAAATATATGGAAATTATCTTGGTCCTTTAGTATTAATTTTTTGTTTTACATATGACATATTTTTATACTTATCAAAAACTAGTTAAATTGCATACAATTTTCCGTCTCTAATGTATTTTGGGGGTGAGGGTTGCTGGCATTCAAACCCAGGGCTTTACATGGTAGCGAGCACTCTACACCACCAGCCCACATGTGTTTTTTTTTTTTTTTTTTTTTTTTTTTTTGTGGAACCAGGGATTGAACTCAGGCCCTTGCACTTACCAGGGAAGCACTTATTCCACTGAGCTATCTCCCCAGCCTCCCACATGTGTTTTTACTAAGTTTTAAATTGCTGGTGATATTAGATACCTTTCAAGATGAAAGACTTTTCCCCAGAAAATAGTTACACTATTTTGTCTAAGTAAAAGCAAAGTACGGGAATAATAGTCATATGTAGGTCATGCCTAAAACAGGTATTAGAAATGTTTAGGATCAGGTGTGGTAGCACACATCTATAATCCCAGCACTCAGAAGGCAGAGGCAAGAGGATTGCTGAGAGTTTTTTTTTTTAATCTACAAGGTCTCAGTACATAGATTGGATGGAGTACATAGATTGGACTCATAGTGATTCTCCTATTTCCAGCCTCCCAAGCCCTGGGATTACAGGCTCTTGCCACCACACCCAGTCTCAATTGCAGTCTGTACACATCCTGGGGGCGGTGGAGCTGGCATGGCTGCCAGGGATTGAACCCTGGCCCGCTGCACTCTGCCTAAGCAGGTGCTTTAGTCCGCTGAGCTATCTGGCTGGCCCATATTGCTTAGAGTTTGAGACCACCCTGGGCTGCACCGTGAGTTCAAGGCCAGCCTGAACTACCTAGCAAGATCCTGTTGCAAAACTAAAACTAAATGAATAACAAATAAAAAATTTTCAAAAAAGAAGGCAGACTTGTCTGTCAACATACTTCACTAAATGGGTCTTATATATCCTTGATCTTTTCCATCTTGAATAACCCTCAAAGACAAAACATATGAAACAGACATCGTTTAAGAAATATCTTTTATGTACATCTGTATTTTGCTAATGGGCATGTGCTTTAGATTATTTGTAATACCTAAGACTCTAAAACTTTCCTGCTGTATATGTGATGTAAGGATCTTTTGAAATAGGTCTGTATACAATGAGAAATCACGAAGACTGTGTTAAAATATTTTTCTGTGAGGTATGCAAAAAGCATCTCATTTTCTGGCTTTATATTTCTCTTCTGATTGGCTTCCTGATGATCTGAGTTTATTTTTAATTGAAAATAGTTTCCTGTTTCATTGTGCACTTTTGTTTGTGTAACATGTTTTATGGAAATGACTTATTAAAATGACATTTCACAGACTTGGACAAATGTTCATGAAATCCTGGTGGCCTTTGGAAGAAGAGTTTTGTGCTACCCACTTTATCGTCACTTTAAGCTGGTAATGAAGGCACATAGAGACGCTGTAAAGATCCTGCAGCTGGGTAAGATATGCTTGCAAATTTGGGACTGAGAAAGTTGTAATGTTTAGTATGTGAAGACATAATTTTTTCTTTTTTTATATATAAATAATGAAAATGATCAAATCTAAACCTGTCCCCCAGTGATATAAAATAATCATCCATCTAAGTAGATATGAGCACAGAGCTGTGATACTCTTCTAGAAGAAATGGCTGGAATAAATAGAGGAAATACACATGGTGTTCCAAACCACTTTATTTTATGGTAGATTACTTTGTTCAGTATTTCTTGGATGCCTATAGTTTTTAGGCACTATGATAGCACTGTGGATATAATAATAAAGAAGATAGATGACTTCCATGCTCTGAAGAAGTCAGCTTCATCAGAGACACAGATGACAGATAAGGAAACATCCAGCATAGAGTGAGCTGTGCTCTGGAGGGGAAGTTCAGGGATCATTTAGGAGGGACCTTGTCATTAGACTTGGATGTAAGGAAGAACTTTCAGAGAAAAGCACAGCTACTCTGAGGACTTTTGACTGTTATTAAATTCAGCCTAAGAAGATAAATAGCTGCTAACTTTAAAGATGTGGAAAATTCTAAGGTCTGAAACAAATTCTAAAGTGCCTATAATGGTATCATTAAGAATAAGTATCTACTTCCTCAGGTAGATACTTTGAAGGAGGCAACATGCATTTGTGTGTATTATCTTGGACATGTGCCTAAAGGTTGTTTTCTGCATTTTAGGGTCATTCTTTCACCCTTAGGGAAATAAAATGTTTCTGGGAGCTTAGTTTTTGGACTTCAGGATAAAAAGGGGAAAGAAGGGACATTGATATTTCTGTATTTAGGTAACTTCAGTGGCTTAATAGGGAGAATGCTTTTTTTTTTTTTTCATATTTTTAGGGAAGGGTCTGCAGGGTGTTCAGGGTCTCACTACTAGATTGGACTCATAGTGATCTGCATGTTTACAGCCTCCCAAGAGGTGGATTACTGGCGTCACCATGCCCAGTGTGTCTCAGCGTGCCCTGGGAGTGGGGCTGGCACCGCAGGCCCAGGGATTGAACCCCTTACCCCTGTGCCTGCTTGCAGGTTTAATCTGCTGAGCTATTTCAAGTTTTTTTCTTCTATTTGAAAATACTTTTCTTACTTTATCGAGGGAAGGTTGTGTTTGAAGTAGATTCTTTTAAACTAGATAATAATTGTAAAAATGAATCATAGTTAAATGAAAGATGCCTCTTTATTCATCGAGTTGATTTAGAACAGCTGCATTTTATTGTGAAGGATTGTTGGTTATAGGATAAAAGAGCTACTATCATTGAGAAATCTATCTTCTTTAACTTAAGGAGGAAGCAAACTAATTTTTTTTTTTTTTTGGAGTGTTATTTTTTTTTGCCTTCCATACAAGATATTTCTTGAATTGTGTAAATTACCTTGAAAAATCAATGTACTATAAATGACTGATTGTTGAGCTTGAGCTGCAGATCACAATTAATTTCTTCTTTATGTCACACTAGATTATCTGGGCATTACTCATAGATTTAAACAGTGAGGATGCAGTTTGTGATTATGCTATTGCATCCTGGCTTGGAGAGGGGAAACTGGAGGACAGCCTTCATGTGCACTTTGCCCACACACTCACACGTGTGAACTGCTACTTGTAACTTTTTATTCTGGGACATAATCTAGTTCTCTGGGTTTTTATTTGAAAAGTAATCAGTTCTGTGATTGCATAACCAAAAATAAATTTGATTGCTTTGACTTATGTGCTAATCAATTATTCAAACAGTTTTAGTGGGTCAGAATTGCAATTGAGATTTAACTTTTCATCATTATCACTCTGACAAGAAATAATCTTATCAGCTATATTACGATAGCAATAGAAAACTTGAAATAACACACTATAGGCCTTGATGCTAAAAATGAATCTGAATTATCTCTGTGCCATACACAGTAGCTTCTCTGACTAATTTGGGCTGTGGTTAGTACAGGAAACTGGAATGTTTAGAATTCACTGTGTAAGCCGTGAAGATGACACACTGTATGAGGGTTGCAGTCTCTGTTTGTGCAGGTGGCTGGCACAGGGATGCCATTATTGTGGCTGAAGAGTCTCATTTGTTTGGACACCCCTTAATTTCAGTGGTGGTAGCTGTAGCTTGGCATTTAGTGTTTTCCAAGAATAAATTCATGTCTACTTATAATTCAAAATCATAGCATTCAGTTTTTATTATGAAGGTCACTTTGGTGCTTCCATAGCTGAAAGTAATGAATAACTCATTTTTCCCCAAAGAAATATTGATCTTAAATAGAGTGAGCTTCCAAAACCAACATAAAATGCTTCAGAATCTGTAGAATATTTCATTATAACTGATGGACTGAGATGGGGGTCTTCAAAGGGCTGTGGCTTTGCATTGTCTGACTCTGCAGCAGCTTTTATAAGGGTCTTTCACTCAATGGTTGGCTCTGCTCAGGTCTCTGTGTCTTCCTTTCGTCCTTCCCCTCTTCCAGAGGCTGTGTTCTCTTTTGTAGTTGCTTTCAGTTTAATCTAAACTTCTTTAAGGGTAGGAAGTGCAACTTTTATGCCTTAAGACCGGTAGTGCCCAACTGAGGCGTCACTATTCTTCTGGGGCACATGACTCCCCTCTTGTCTTTTGTTCCTGTCTCATCAGCAACATTAGCTGTTGTCTCACTCGCTTTCCTAACACTGAGTCATAATTCCTGACACCTGCAGCTGAAAGGAGATGTTTGTTCTGACTCCCAGGCTTTGGAAGGTTCAGTCTGTAGCTGGCTGGCTTCAAGGCAGGAAGGATGTGGTGGTGGAATCTGGCGAGGATCGGACCGCTGCAAAGGCAGAGTCAGGGAGGGAGCCGCACCCTCCCAGGGCGCAGCTCGGTGACCCACCTTTTCAGAGGATTAATCCACTGATGCTGTGTGCCCCCATACTCTGTACACCTTCCAAAAGCACTGCCACTGAACATTTGTGACTTTGGGGGACAATCTGGATCTAAACCACAGCTGCTCTTTCCTTTTTCCATTCTTCTGTGAAGAATGGTAGAATCCTTCATGGGAACATCCACTAACTGCTATTAGTGAATTGGAAATAAAAGGAAAAGGACTGAAAAGAAAAGTGCTTCTCTAATGCATTTCAGAAGTCTTGTTCTACTTAGAAGTGACAAGTCTTATAGTTTAATAATTATCATAAATTATTTATGCAATTTACTGAGTATTTGTACTGATATCTGTATCTTGTTAATTTTATGAGGTATTCCACATCCTGCTTCTATTGGAGGGGCTCAGTGTGCTGAGCTGGGAGGGAAACAACAGCTTAATTTTCTTCTACTTTTGGTTTTGAGTTTATTCTGAATTTTTTTCCCTTGGGTTGCGAGTATATCCCATGTCTCCTATAACAGATACCCTATAATTTTTTCTATCACTTGGATTACAAACAAATTTTCTCAGCACTTCTAGTTGCAAAAGGAATCTGATTTTAGTACCTAAAATGTTCTCTTGGGACTTTATTTAAAAATCAAATCTGGGCTTCCCCAGGCTGGGAAGCCATGAGGAGGCTGCTGTCCATGGTGGGAAGTAGCACCCACTTCTGGAGTGTGTCCTCCACTCAGCTCCAGTACTGCACATCACTCTCTGCTTGTTGGTGGGGTCACCAGGTCCTGGACCTGACAGTTAAAACTTCATGGGAAGTAGATTGTATTGGTTAGCTTTCTGCAACTGGGATGAAATACCTGACAGATATGACCTTGAAGGAAGATGGGTCACGAGCTCAGAAGTTTTAGTCCATGGTCAGCCAGCTGCAGGACAGATGCATCATGTTAGAAAGGCAGGGTGTAAGAAAGCTGCCCACTTTGTAGCAGCCAGGAAACAACAAAGGAAGAGCCAGAGCAGAGGGGGCCAGGGACCAGACACAGTCCTCATGGTTATGCTCTGGGGATATACCCTGGTGTGTCCTTTACTACTACTCTAGGGGCCTCTCAAGCCAATCAAGCTGATATCAAGATTAACCATCACAGAGATTGAACTCTTAGTTATCCTCTTATTTCTAGGATACAGTACCCATCACCCACAAGTTAAAGGAGAAAAGATTTATTACAACTCATAGTTTGCAGAGATTTCAGCCCATAGTCAGCTGGCTCCAAGGCAGGGTGGCATGGCAGAGGGGTATTGCAGAGAAACAGTTCATGGCAAGGCAGGCAGGAAGCAGCAGCAGTCCTCCATCCAGGCTACAAGCCTGTTGGTTGGTACCACTCTTACCCAGAACTGTGCTGAAGCAGTCAGTGACCTACACCAGTATCCCACATGCACGATCTGGTCACATCCCCAGAGCCTTATGTATGAATACCTGAGGCTTTTCAAGGGCCTCTTTCTAATACTACATGTCTTTGGTGCCTGATATCTTGTGTGAGTCACAGTGGAAATGAGTCCCAGAGTGTCTGTCTTCAAACTAGTGCAGTGGCGACAGTGCCGTGTATTAGCTACTTGCTGTATCTTAGCATTTTCTTTGACACTTTATCATATTTTACTCCTTGTCAAGCAAGGGCTGATTCCACTGAGCCATCTCCTTGTCCCCATATCATATTTTACTCGTAATGCAGTCCTGAGAAACAGGAATGCCTGACCCCTTTATTGCAGAGAGAAGGCTCTATAATGCCCAGGGTAGGGCATCGACAGTTAGATGTCAAAGCCTGATGCATCTGTCCCACTCAAAAGTCTTTGCCTTTAAACTTACTGAAATCATTACAGTGGAATTACCCAAAGTCTGAGATTTGCCTCAAATAGCCCATAGTGGATTGTGGGAAGATTAAGTGGGTTGTAGCTTAAACAAATTTGGCCATGAATTAATACTTGCTGACTACATAATCAGTACATAGGACTCACGATACAGTCCTCTTTATTTTTTATATATTACAATTTTCCTTTATAAGGTGCTGTCTCCCTGCTGCCTTGAGTTTAAGCTCTCAATCACTATATTACTGTTTCAAGTTTAAATTTATCCACTGTAGCGCGAAGAGTATAGCTTAATGTTTGGATAGTTGTATAAATCTTTTGGGCTAAGCAAAACATGTACAATTAATTATTTTAGTCTTTCTTTTGTTTGCTTTGTTAAAGGAAGGTCTCACTGTGTAGGTCAGGCTGGCCTTGAACTTACAGCCATCCTCCAGCCTCAGCTCCCTGAGTTCTGGGATTACAGATTCACTGCCATACTCGGCTGTTCTGTCTGGTTTTTAAAGCTAGTAGAAACCTAAACACCTGAAGTTGAATAGTAGTTATGGGGCAAGCCGCAAGCCAAGAAACAGTCTTCTGGGGCCTATTTATTGTCACCAATTAAAAGCCACTTTTACTTCAGGTAATTAATAATCCTTACATTTCAGGCATTAACTGAGCTCAAGCATAGTAATCACTCTTTCAGCAATTATTGCTTTACAAACCTGTAATAGATATAACACATGAACGATGTAAAAGGAGAGAACCAGGGCACTGAGCACAGGATTTGTGACTGATCTTTTTGGTTTTTTTTTATTAGGGAAGGGTCCACAGGGTGTTTGGGGTCTCACCACTAGATCAGACTTGTAGTGATCTGTCTGTTTACCGCTTCCCAAGAGCTGGGATTGCAGGTGCATCACCTCACCCAGTCTCAATTGCTGTTGCTGCGCACCCCAGGGGCGGGTCCGGCAAGGCAGGTCTGGGGATCAAACCCCCAGTCTCTGTGCGTGCTTATAGGTGCTTTAATCTGCTGAGCTATTTGACTGATCTTTTTTAAAGAAAAGTTGTTCATGAAATTGAGATACGGCAGTGTATTATGTGAACTGTAAATTCAGATGAAACCTTGACCTTGAAAGTGAATTTCTGTCTTCTTTTCCTTTTTTATTTTTCAAATGCTTGGGATGGAACCAAGCACCATGCAGTGTTAAGCAAGTGTTCCATTGTTGAGCCATATCCTCAGCCGTGGCAAATGCTTTTTTAATTGTTTTTTTATTTCTTATTTTATGAATTTGGTACAGGGTCTTACTATGCAACTCAGTCTCCTAGTGATCCTCTTGTTTTCAGCCTCCCCAGTGCTGGGATTATAGGCATGCACTACCACACCTGGATTCAGTCAATGACTCAGTGCACCCAGGGGCTGGGGCTGGCCTGGCATATGGAACTGGGGATCAAAACCAATGCAGGAGCCAGGCGTGGTGGCGCAGGCCTGTAATCCCAGCACTTGGGAGGCTGAGGCAGGAGGACTGTTGTGAGTTTGAGACCAGCCTGAGCTACAAAGTGAGCTTAAGCCAGCCTGAACTACATAGTGAGACCCTGTCCCAAAAAAAAAAAAAAAAAAAAAAAAAAAAAAGACCAATGCAGGAGCTGAGCCCACTGAACTATGTTGCTGGCCCAGCAAATGTTTTTTAAAATTGAACTATAGAGGAGAGATCCCAAAAGTGGAATACCCAAAGGGGAATCACTTAAAATTTTCCAGTATTGATATTTACCTGCTTTTAATTTTTTTGAGTTTCATTTTAAAGAATGGTCTGGCCTTACAAATTTTTACTCTTTAAATATAGTCTGTGAAATGACGCTGCAATGTATTCAGAAGTATTGGTTGAGTGCTTGCCCTATCAAGCTGATGAGCTGCGCACTGGAGATGCAATGGTTCTAATGAGGTGGGGCTCAAAAGCGAAGTGTGGAGGATAAAAATCAGAACCAGGGAAGCGTAAACTTGATTCTAGAGCATGTCACTTCCTGCAGAGGGAAGCCTTTGACGAACTTGACTTGCTTTCTCAGCTCTTACTATTTTCCTAATGCTGTCAAGTACATGTTGATAGGTTGACAAGTTCATCTATTAATTGATTCATTCAACCAATATTTTGAATGAATGTCTACTCAGAGGCAGAGTGCCTCTGGCTAGCAGGAAAGCTAAGATGTCCATCAGTAATGTAAAATATGTAGCCAGTTTATTATAAGTGTGAATTAGGTACTTCACTAAAGAAAGCTGTGACGCTTCTGTAGGGCTCAGGCAACACTTCATAGAAGCCATGAGGTTTGAAGGGGGACTGGAGAAAGGGAGTGTTGGGCACAGAATAAAAGGGGCTGGTCATGACTGAATGGCACAAGGAAGTTAATGGAGGGACATGTCCTCCATGAAGCAGCATTTGTTAAAACCAGATTATGAGAGTTCGTGTGTCCCCTGACCCTGACATTTGCGGGACAGCTTCTGAGACTAGTTGATAGTGCTTTGTTAACTGGTCATTTAGAACTTACATCTCTGCTTCTTTAGTATTGTCACTAAATTTCCCTTTCATCAGAAAATGCCAATTCTTTGCTTTCTTCCTTTGCATATTCCTGTGGTTCTTGAGCTTTATGTTTCCTACTGAATTCCTTATTGTATTTGGTTTTTCTAAGAATGGAACTGTCACAGTGGATCAGGAATCTGAAATGCACAGAATTAAAGTCAGACTTTGAAGCAGTGTTTGTACTTGTTTTTAGTGACCACATACATACATGCTAGCTAATCCCAGGAAGGAGGGAGCTGTGGAGGACACAGGAGATGCTCCCAGAGAGCACGAGCAGGCCTTGTGCCCAGTGTTGGAGAGAGGAGTGGAACAGTGGCAGAGCAGACTCCTTTCAGCATTATCTCTTCATTAGAGTATGGCCCTACATTCAGGATCTCTCAAGCAGGCACAATATTTCCATTCATATAGGTTGTTTATCCTCAAAGGACTGGTGGGGTTTATACCTGTATTGCCTTATAGAAGTATATTATATGTAATCTCCGACATTAAAGGGAAAAAGCCAAATGCCAGTCATCACCACAGATTCCCTGTAATATTCCTTTTATTCACTATACTTTTAACTACTAAAAATGCTTAACTTGCTCTTTAGGGTCATTTCTGGGTTACATTTGTATGATTTTCTTCTTTTAAAGTACCCTGTAGGAGGCAGTGTTTCCTGCATGATTTACAAATAATAAATTACTTTTTAATTGCTACTAATGAGTAACAGTTTAGTTATTGGGCTATAAAAAGTTGCTTAAAATATTTTTAAATGTTAATGTTGTTTGAAAATTTCAGTTGTGAGAATGCCCTGGTGGGTGAAGCTCAAAATTAACCAGCCTCTGAAATACTTAGGTATAATTTAAATTTGTGTTGTACTTCCTGTGCTGTTTATTTAAGCTAGTTTTTAAATTTTCTAAGATGAGCAAGTGCTGGGGATATAGCACCAGGTTGTGAGTTCTGTCCCTGGTACCATAAAACTAAACAAAAAACTTTGTCTAAGATGAGCAATATAGAAAACAGGACAGTAGTTACGTGGTTTGTGTTTTTTTTTTTTTTTTTTTTAAACTATTGCTAGTGCCTTTTAAAATAAATTTAAAATCAGTTTTGAGATTTTTTTTTGGTGAAAATAATTTTCATTTTCTTATTGTAATTAAGGCAGAAAATTGTATATATTTAAGACAAATTTGAACAAAATCTTTTGTTGACCCTAGCGGATCAAGTTCTGTTACATATTGATATTGGGACATAGATAAAATTGAATAGAATTGAATAGAATATGAGGATACCTTAGTTACTGAACAGCTCCAAGCTTGACCTTTTCACTATTGGAACAACAAAGTCTGAAAAGAAATCTGCTTGGTGTTTGTAACTTTGCTTGATAGTCAAACCAAAAATCCAACTTAAAACCTGTGTGGGCCAAAAATGGATCAGGTTGACAGTTCAGTCTTGTGCTTCTCGGGCCCAGAAAACATATCGTGCTTGTGTTGGTGTTGATGTGTGACAACATTCATTATGGTGGGGTTTCTTTGGTGCTTTGTGTAAAGTATTGTAACCATGGCTTCAAAGACAGTGATACCAGCAGTAAAGCTTAGAAGAAAAATTTAAGAACCATGGTGGAATTAAAGAAGTCATTGTGAAATTTGTTAAAGGCTTGGAAAAGTTTATAAGTGTGATATTTGGGCTTCAGAGCCAAATATTTGGTTTTCCATTATTTCCTTTTATTTTCTTTTATTTTAAAGAGAATAAAAAAACTTTTAAAACATTAGAAACAATACAGAATTTCAAAAAATAATATGATAGGAATTCATCAATTGTTATATTGCATATTGTCTTCAAAGGAATGGGTTGTTTACCCATTGTTATGGGAAAAATATGTTGCATTCTGAGACTTTTCATTATCTCAGCATGAATTTGGAAAGAATTGAGTTGGACAATAGCAGTATCACTGTGTTTGGAGAATGTATTAGGATTTTATTTATGAAGTTTGGAGTTTGTTGTACCAGACATTAGTGTTGTAGAAGTAGTGAGTGTTGCGTATGTATTTGAAACATGAATCAAATCTGTGCAGAGTTTTAGTTCATAAAGAATCTGTGTAATAGTAAAAGGTAAGTTTAAAAAAATACAAGTATTTGTAAGGTACAGAGGAGAATAAAGAAATACCTTAAGTTTCTGTAACAGGCTAAATCCATCCTGAATGGACCGTAAACTAGGACCTTTTTACATTTTTCAATAGCTCAGAAGGATTAAATATAATATTTTCTGATTTATGAGCTTAGGGAACTCCTACTTTAATGTCCACAAGTCTCATGCAGTCATGTTCATTCCCTTACATACTATCTTTGGTGCTTATTTAATGGCACAGCTGAGTGCCTGCAGCAGAGGTTAAGTGGCTTACAAAGCTGAAATACTTGCTTCCTAGCTCTTTATAGAATGAACTAACCAGCATCACCTGAGGTACATGTGAAGGATTGGAGGGGCCCTTGTGTCCTGAGCCAGGTCTTTGCTTTTTATCCTCCTGGATGCTGAAGTGAATTGCTTCAGCTGTTTTCTTTGCCGGATGATGTGTCCCTGGGTAGTTGACTCACATTAGAATAGGCCCCTCCAGCCTCAGAGAAACAAACAGAGCTGCCTACCTGGCCATGTGAAGTGGTCAATGCAGAGGGCAAGGCCTGCCAGACAGAGGGACAAGGCCTGATGAATTGGAGAGGTGCCTGACCCTGTGTAACCAGTGGTGGCCATGTGACTATGTGGTACTGGCAGTCTGGGGGACTTTTTTAAAAAAAAGAATAGAAATGATCTTTAAACGCTTAAAACTTTAAGCCATGAATATCTCATAAGAGCCATGACATGCCTGAGAGCACACATCTGTCTGTCTGGATTCCAGGTTTCAGTCTGCTGGAAAGCAAGGTACCAGCACATCTTTCTCCCACCCCCTTGGACCCACCAGTCTCGAGGTCCAGTAAGGGCTGTGCTAGGAGTCTACTCCTTTACCCTAGCTGGGGCACTAGACTACCCTGTGGAGAGCCTGAGAGTCAGTCAGGCAGAGGAGCTACGAAGTATCCTGTGTTGGTCAGGTAGTAACACCCGAAGCCTGAAAACAGCAGCTCCTTCCCTCTTTTCTCCCCACTGCTTTGCATTATTATTCTTGTCAGTCTGAGGTAGTCAGGGTGGAGGGGACAAACCCCAGAATTCCATGCCTCCAGGCCAATGTATACTCTACCCCATAAGGTACTTGTGAGGGGGAAGGAAGAGGGGAAGAAGCAGACAGCACAGACCTAACACATGGAGTGTAGAGGTAGTTATTGCTAAAAGGTGTAATGATTTGAAAAGAAGTGAAGGAAGGGTATTCCCCAAGAAAGAAAAGGTTAACAAAGACCAGACAGGAAAACAAGAGAACCCTGTCCAAAATGAGGCAGATCCTCTCCTTGTCTAGAGACCTGGGGTCTCAGGGGTGGATGTTAAGGGCTGGAGCTCTTAGTTCTTGTTCATGGCAAGACTGATGGCATGGAGAAGAGAACACTGTGGTTATCATGTGGGCCCTCAGTAGCCCAGGCCAAGCAGCATGGTCTGGACTAGAGCCCAGCCTGCAGGGACCTGCAGGAGGCAAGACAGGTGGGCTGATGCTTCCCAGTGTGTAGGAGGGCACATGGGAAGTCCCCAGACATTTGTCTATGACCGGTTGTCCTGTGCCTTGTACACATTGTCTTAATTCCCAAAGCAGTTCTTAATTTCCCTCTCAATTTACTCTTGTAGAAACAGAGTAAATCTTACATAATTCAGAGATGAGCAAGCCAACTCTGGGCTATACATTAGTCTGTAGTGTAATAGATACAATTATTTGACTCTGGAGAAATTAGCTAAGAACTGCACAGAACTGTGGGTAACTTTTTAGTGCTCTTTCCTTGACTTTTAGAATTGGTGAGCAGAAGCCGAGAACTTTAAGTCAGAATTTTTGTACAACCTTTAATATAAATTAAACTTTCATAGAGAAACAAGTATCTAATCACTTTTGCTGAACAATACTGAGTATAAAATGTGAAGACACATAACTTCAACCCTTCTACTGTGCAAATCACATAGCAGTTAACAGACATTGCTGTGATATAGTAGAGGTTTTATTGCTCTTTTTACTGTAATATTTATCCATGTTTCATATCACCAAGAGCCTTCTAGGCAGCAGGGCTGAGTGGTCATTTTCATTTTAGGAGTCATTTGAAGTCTTATCTTTTTTCCCATGTAGTTCTACTTCTTATTTCTGACTTCATGTACCATTTTAATTTTTCCAATTGGAAACCAAACTAATGTCAAAGAATTTGAACATTTAATATTAAGTAATATCATTGGAAAATGAAGGATAATAGTCGTAATTAAAATACAGAAATAATTCTCATTGGTACATATTAAGGTACACACCATAGGGTATAATCATTGAATAAAATGTTACGGTTTTTTGAGGCTTAGAGTTGTTTTTGTTACTCTGTTTTTAACCCAGGGATAGATCGTAGCTGTTTCAAGAGCTTCATTCCAGCATCTTCAGCTTCTTAGCCTAGCCCTTTGCTCCCTGTATACATGGGGACTTTTTGAAGTTAGTCATGCTGCTATTAAGTAAGTTGGTGACTTTGGACCATGTATTTTTAAACCATGTATTTTTTTAAGCTACTGCTTTGACAAGTGACTTGAAGATGGAGTTAATTCAAGGCTGTCTTTCAGCAGCAGATTTTATAGAGATTATTAGGGCAGAAAAGGCAGAAAGTAGCATTGCTGTTTGTACTTTTGATGGTGCAAGAAAGTGGGTCCAGTTGCAGTTCTGTCAGGGAAAAGTTACATTGGGTAAAGGAGTAGACACGTTATGTGCTTGGCCCTTGTCATGATGCACATCACCTTAATAGTCCACAGAGCACAACAGTGTTTTGGTGGCGTAGATTGACCATGGTGTTTAAAGTTAGGTTCTGTGTGCTCCAGACTGTAGATTAACACCAGTCTCTACTGAACAGGAGTCTGTAATGTTCTAGACATTGTTTTAGACAAGGGGAGAAGATGAAAAGTCATGTCCAGGGCATGGCGCACTAAGCCATGGCAAATGCAAGGACCTGGGTTCAATCCCAGGTCCACAATCTGGCCACAGAGCCCCAGCCACACCATGCTGGCCTTGAAATGAAACCAGGCATGGTGGTGCATGCCTGCAATCCCAGCACTGGGGAGGCTGAGACAGGAGGATCACTCCAAGTCCAAGCCATGTACAAGACCCTGTACCAAATAAATTAATTAATTAAATTTATTTTTAAAATGTCCTTGATATCCTTTCCCATTCTCACCCACAAGGTGAGAAATACTCTGTATTTATTGCATAGTGGCTAAGGATCAGAGCTACTTTTTTTTTTTTGTATTTAGTACAGGGTCTCATTACATAAATTGGACTTGCAGTGATCCTCCTATTTTCTGCCTCCCAAGTGCTGGGATTATAGATGCGTGCCACCATGTCTAGTCTCAATTGCTATCTCAGTGTGCCCTGGGGGTAGGGCCAGCACAGTATGCTGGGAATCAACCCCTGGCCTCTGCACTCTGCCTAAGCAGGCACTTTAGTCTGCTCGCTGAGCTATTTGGCCGGCCCTAAGACTTATTTATTTTCAAATCCTGACTTGTTTCCTATCTGTGATCTGGGCCAATTCCTTCATATCCTCGAGACTTAGATTCTTCATGTGTGAAACAAGAAACAAATGCAAGGGAGAATGGTGATGTAGAGGGAGTGAAGCTCCTGTAGTGAGGTGTGCTAGGTATTAGGGTGGGAGCCCAAGGTTGCTTGGGAAAAGGAGACTTGTTCCCAGAAGTAGTGCTGGATTTGGGACTTGGATGGTAAATTATGGATTAGAGTGAGTGCTGTGCATGTGAAGCAAAAGGAATGTGTGCAAATTATAAATGTGCTTCATATTAATTTTTTGTGAATATAGAGTAATTTTAATAAGAAAATAACTTTAAAAATTGACATAAAATTATAATTTTGTTCTTAAAATATTGACTCATTGCTTCAAGTGTTTGTTACTACAATGTAGAAATATAAAACTTAAATGGCATCTGAACAATCTGAGAATAAAAACCTATGCAAACAAGTTTCTTTTCTTTTTTCTTTGTGCTGGGAATTGAACCCAGGCAAATGTTCTCCCACTGAACATTCCCCAGCTTCAACGTGGGATGTTTTAAAATGCTGAATTTAATGTGTCTGTTTGTAAATTATTTGGGACTCCATTTTTTTGTATGTCCTAAAAGGGCGTTAGCTTTGGATCAACATGACCCGAAAAAAATCAGCCTAAAGGAGGAGGGTTTCTTTGGCACGTGGTTCAGAGATTCTAGTCTATAGTGAGCTGACCCCATTGCCTCAGGCCCTGGGCAAAGCAGCTGCACCTTAGTACAGGATCTTGGTGGAAGAGTGCAGCTCACTTAGTGGCAGCCAGGGGGCAGAGAGGGGAAGAGCTGGAGAGGAAGGAAGCTGGGCCAGGTTTGGGACCCAACATCTCACCCCCGTGATGTGTGCTTTTTCAATAGACCCCACTTCCTGTCTCTTTCGCCTTTCCGTAATGTCACCACATTGTGATCGCAATATGCTTGAATACCCATGAAGTCGGAGGTCCAGAGTCCACTTACCTCTAGAAAGCTTTACCTTGGAATACGTGAGACTTTGGGTGACATTTCATATTTTTTTTGTTTGTTTTCTGTATTTTTTAGGGAAGGGTCTACAGGGTGTTCAGGGTCTCACTATTAGATCGGACTCGTAGTGATCTTCCTGTTTACAGTCTCCAAAGTGCTGGGATTACAGGCGCGCACTCTCAATCGCCGTCTCAGTGCACCCCGGGGGAAAGGCCGGCACAGCAGGCCTGGGGATCAAACCCCTGGCCCCCATGCCTGCTTGGAGGCGTTTTAATCCACTGAGCTATTTGGCCGACTGGACATTTTAGATTTAAACCATAACATAGAACCTCGTATTAATTACTTTTTTTTTTTTTTCCTCCAAACTGGGGATTGAACTAAGGCCCTTGTGCTTGCCAGGGAAGCACTTATTCCACTGAGCCATCTTCCCGGCAGGCATTTTCTTAATTTCAATTAACTTGATGTAATTTTTCTGTCTTATCACTTTTTTATGATCAAATAACCTATGAAAATGTTAAAATAGTCTATAAGATATCCCTTTTGATACTATGCCCATGATGAAATCCCAGAAATCTAGCCAAGTATATATTCGGTTATGTACGTGAAGATGGTAACATTGGCATTTATTTTGAAGTGACTTTATAAAGAGTGAGCTGTGCTTTCATTTGTTTAAAATGGCCACCTCCTTTTTCTTTACTCTTCCCCCCCCCCGTGGCTTCTGGCTGGCTTATGTCTGAAAATGTTAAAAGGCAAATACCTGGAGACCCTCACCTGCCAGGTGCCATGATATGTCAGCAGTGAAGTATTTAGCTCTTTCTGTTTAGAGCTAGAAACTTGCATTATTTTTCCTTATGTTGGTTTTTAGACAGAAAGAAATATATCTATCTACTGCCCTGATCATCTTCTAGCAGTGGGAGACATTTCTTTTTAACTGCTTTCAACCTCAAGCTGGTCTGTCAGTGAGAGATTGTTGTCAAACCTGTGTGCTAATAGGAGGACTTCAGATAGCCCAAGGATTCTAATTTAGAATAGCTCAATCTTGTCTTTGTTTTAAAATATATTGACCTGAGATGCCACATCTATCCAGACAGGAGGCACATTATTCTTAGCCTACCTACTCTTTAAAGGAAAGCCAGAGGATGTGTTAAATCCAGTTTACTGCACCCCTACTTATTATTGTCATCCAGTTTCTTTATGTTATCATTATGTTTCTGTGTTGTCATTAAACAGTCATTTCCCTGAAGTAAAACATTCATGGTTCTTGTCATTTATAATACTAGGACACTAGTGTTAAAGTCCCTTCTTGAATAAAGAGATACTGCTCTCAGAGCCATTCTTGCATGGACACAGCTGGCTCAGTCAGCTAAGTCAACCCTAGAGAATCCCTAACTGTTGGGGGATTTGGCATCTTGCCAGAAGCTATTGGTGCCTTCCTGCAGTGAAAGGAGTTACTGTGATTCCTGTGTAGATACCTTCTTTTTGTCTGCCTAGGACCAAGTAGTGGACTGCCTGAAAGTGGTCATTTTCCTGTGTTGTCTTTGAGCAGAAATAATTGTTTTAGATTTAGGCCTTAACAATTTGTTATACTCATCTGATGGGTGACAAGCCTACAACTGTGTGAATTCCCTTGGGAGCCAGGAATGTTGAGTTTGGGCCACAAAACTGTGTGACAGCTTAGAAGGCCAATGTTTGCCCTTGGCTGATAACTGCTAGATAGCTGGAGGCCCTGGTACAAAGAATAATATAAAAGGGACTTAAATGGAAATCCAGATAGTGATGTGTTTGTGAGTCCCCTGGTTGTGATGCTGCAGTCACCCATTTGCTAGAGACAGAGCCAAAGAGATCAAGTGTGGCCTTTGAGTCATAGTGCACGGTGGTGCAGGGACAGTGACTTGAGCTATACCTTTGCAATAGGCTGAGTGAAGTGGAGGAAAAGAAATTTTAAAAAATCCAGTCGAGCAAAGGCCTGGAATCAAGTCCACAGAGCCTGGTAGGCATGTGCCAGGAGGGACTTGGGGAAAGCAGTATGTCACAATGTATGTCAGAAGGGAGACCCCGGAACACCAGAGATAGGCAAGGCGATTCTTAAAATCTAGGCATGAGGTGATTGAGGAATGTGGATGGGGATAGGTGCTCAGGCAGTGGTGGAGAAGGGAACATTACCAAGGAAAAATCATCAGGGTAAGGAGTGGAAGACATCGCAGGGGTTTAACGCAGGTACCTCATTGTCATCTGTTCATCCCTGAACTGCTTAGATGAAGACCCCTAGCTGCAAGGTTGTCTTCCAGGCGCTGAGAACTAAACACTAAAGAGAAGTTCTGCTCTTTGAAGTTCCCTGTCTAGTGTTAAATATATTAAAACTTAGTGGCAACAATTTGGAGAGTTTGCGCCGTCATCGTCTAGGTCCAGGTTCCTTTGTAATCTGTAAGTCCTGTGGGACATGGTGATGAAGACACGTCTGGAATCTATGAGAGCAGCTTGCGGTGCTTTCTTGTTTGTGACCCATAAAGATGAGAATGAAACTGCTCAATGGAAAATGGTGTATTCTACAGAGCAAAGGGAGAGCTACCACTCTAGATTTTGTCCTTTACTTCCTACTAAATAACTTTCAGAGAATCCCGTGGAGTTTGGAACACCTAAAGAATTGTTGAGTCTTGAAAAGTTTCTTTTGGATTAAAATTAGATCCATTTAACAACCTGAAGAAAGTGAGCTGGATGGTTAAAAAACATCTCAGAGATTTTTCCCTAGAAAATGCCCACTTTTCTTTCACCTGTGCATGTGTCCTCATTCGTACTGCCTTTGGCTCAGCCCTAGGCTGAGTAAGACTTTAAAACTTGATGCCTTTGTATCATGTATTTTTTGTCACCTTAGTTCTGAACTTGTATTATTTTACTTTCTAATCTGAGTTTTCTTCAGTTTTTTTTTTTTTTTTTTTTTTTTTTTTTGGTCTATCATCTGTCTGTCTAATTATCTGTCTATCTATCTATCTATCTATCTATCTATCTATCTATCTATCTATCTATCTATCTAATCTGTCTATCTATCTGTCTCATTGATACAGGGTCTCACTATGCAGTTCACAGTTCGGACTCATAGGGACCCTCCTGACTCAGCTTCCCTAGACCTGGGATTACAGAAGTGTGCCACCACACCTGGTTCTAAGTCCGGCACAGCATGTGGTACTGGGAATCAAACTTGGGACCTTGCACTTGCAAGGCAGGCACTTATGTTGCTGACCTATCGCCCTAGCCTCTTCTTTAGTTTATTTTTTTTTTAATGTGAAAGTTTGCTAGACATGGTAATTTCTTGATGAAAGGTGTTGCCCTAAAAAATAAAGATATTTGAAAATTAAGTGTGATTTTTCCATGTTTTCAAAGCTAATTAAAATATGATACACTTAAATATATGGTTTAGGAAACTAGTTGACTTAGTTATGTTTCATATCATTTTTATACTGGCCACAGTTAATCAGCTGTAATGATAGACATTCATAACCCTTAAGAAAAGAAGAGGGGTATATAGTAAGATTGGTGTATTTTTATATACTAAAGGAACATTAAAAATATTTTTAAGGAATGATTAAGATCTCAGTTACTTTTTTGTTTTATAATTTTTGGTTTTAGTTTTTTGAGGCAGGGTCTCATGTAGTTCAAACTAGCCTTAACTCACCACGTGAACATGCAGCAGTACTCCTGCCTCACTCTCCAGTGCTGGGAGATAGGACTGCCGCACCAGGCAGGATTCAGATCTCTCAGGATCTGAATTTCTCAGTTAAAAAACAAAACGAAGTACTTTTTCTTAAGGATGATTTGACATTTTTAAATTTCTTTCAGGTAAAAGTGCAGTTTTGAAGTGTCTCCTGGATATCCACAAAATATTTCAGGAAAATGACCCAGCTTACATTCTTAATGACCTCTACATCTCTGATTACTGTGTATGGATTCAGAAAGCCAAGTAAGTTTATATCACTAAGGAATTTTTATATGTTCACGTTTTTGAAACACCACTTACCAAGAGGAAGAAAATGAAATAACCTGGGTAATAAGTTTAATAAGAAAAAAAACTGTTTATCAACCAAATGCTGTAGAAGTAAGTAGACTCATAAAAAATTGTTGAATTTGCTTAGGGAAAGAGGTGCAGATAGTGAGAAATAGTGTTTGCCATGAGCAATTGGAATAGGTATAGACTAGAAAATAGCACTTCAACAGAAAGTTCTGTGTATTCATTGCTGTCAAGTGTGAAGGAAGCCTCAAGACAATGCCTGAGCCTGCCCTTGCAGTTTTAATATTTATAGTGTGGTATGAGTGTGTGGAGGTTGTACACTCACACTGATGCGTGTAAACACCTTCGGGTCCAAACCCAGGCCTCATGATACCTGTGCGTTCGCTAACTGGTCTTTGGCATAGGGAGTCCATATCTCAAAGTAAACAAAATAGAACAGTCAGAGCCAGAGAGCTGGATTCTTGATCACATATGTGTTACTACGTCTGAATATTTGCATATGGGCATGACACTTGGCATGTCAAATTTTCAAAAGCATTTACGTTGCCTCAAGAAAACATAGTAGGTTAACTATGAAATTTTAAAATCTGGTGAATTTTTATTTAGTAAAGGAGTTCTGTAGATCTAATTGTTATCCAACCTGGCTAAGTTATCCATTTCAGTAGCAAGAAATGTTAATTGAGGGCATAGAGCTTTTAGTTGAACGCTTACTGGTGATTGAGGAAGCTTGAAGAAAATGATGGCACAATATCATTCATGACTTAGAAGCAAAGTGATCATGATATTTTATTATTATGTTAATAATGGTGATTGGTAAATGAATGCTTTATGATCATGGTATCTCCCCTGCCAGGTAAGTATAAATGAATGCTTTAGTATGGTTTTTGCTATGGTTGTTTTGACTCAGCCATTATATGGAATTTATTTTTAATTTTTGTTCCTGAGGAAGTAATAATAGAGTGAAATATTTTGAAAAAATGAGAATATACCTGTTGTATCAAAAATGCTTAGGGACTGCTCAAGATACCACCTAATGACATACAGCAGGTGGTATCAGAATTTGTGCTGGAAATCTAGGTTTGGCCAGATGGAAAATTGAATCTTTAACCCCTGAGGTCATAATGGCATGTCATCACTTCATTTGTGCCTCCTGCTAATTGAGCTTATCAAATGCAGTACCCTGCTGCCATTTCCTGATGTTACTTTCATTTTCATTATAAAATTAAATTATAATAGCCCAGGTTTTTTTGAGGGTAGGGGTTCTATAAACACATAATGAGTGTTAAGGTTTGTAACAGGATTCCATTTCCACTCATGCTTATTTTTCTGTTTGTTCCCTTCCTTATTAACAGATTATATTTCATTAAAGTAAAAGGACATAGTTCCTTGAGTTGATCTAGGGATTATTAGACCTAAGAATTTAGTTTTTCTCTTAGTTTTAAGTTGTGGGAAGTAAGCAAAATTTTTAGGTTATTAATAGCTCCACGTTAGTAATTTGTTTTTTACAAAGCAATAATATAGGTATTATAGAATGAGTAGGAGAGGGCAACCACTAGGAACTCTTCAGATAATTCTTCTAAAAGCTGGTTCTTTAACTTTGCCAATTTGTAACTTGTTTCTCTAAATGGATTGCATTGCTTTTATTTTGTATTAAGATTTAGTTTTTCTCCTTTAAAATATTTCTTTATGTCATTTTTTGTTGTAACTTTTAATTTCATCCTTAATTTCCTAAGTGCAGCATGATTGGGCTCCGTAGTGCCATGTTGCTATGAACCTTTTCAACTCTGGATTAGTTTTACTGTGGCATATTTATATTCAGATCTTCCAAACTAACTTTTTTTTTTTTATATAAGTTTCTGCCTTCTGTTTTTTTCTTCTTTATGTAATATACCAGTGAAATGGAACAACCTTTTTTTATATTTTAAAGTAGTTGTGTATTTTCTTTAGTCTGTTTCTGATTATAATAAAAACTGTAAAATTTTATTTTAAATATCAGACAAATACACAATTCTAGTAGAATCCATTTTTACAGTCAGACATTTATTTTGGCACCAGCTTGTTGGGATGTAGGTAGCAAAGACATTCTTACAGGAAATTAATGACCTTCGAGCAATAGTTATCATAGAGTTTTAGTACTGGGTAGTTATCTGTTATGATATCTGTGTCTTATAGAAGATATGTATAAATCTTAAAAATGAAAGGTTTTGCACATTAGTTTTCTGAAAAAGCACTCCTGCAATCCCTTCTTTATGCTATGCTGGAAGATTCATGTAGTGCCCTTGCCTACAAATATCCCCTGGATGGCACCAAGAGTGTCACATCTTCCAGATCCAGATCTTTTCCCACATGTGCCACCTGTTTAGCCAGTTGTCTTCTCCCACAGAATGTGGAAGAAAAAAAGAGAAAAGTTTCCCTTCAGAGAGCTTCCCCAGTGGGAAAGGAGTTGATGGACCGTTTGTCTTGCTCATGAACGTTCTCTCAGCTCATGTTTGAGTGAATGTGCATCTCGTGCCCCTGTTGTACTGCAGCAGCCTGGATGCTGTGTCTTCCTGTCTCTGCAGGGAGCCTGTCCCATTGCCCCAGGGGTTAGCACGGTCCTTGCGAGCATGCTGAATTTTAGCTAGACTTCAGTAGTACCTACTAGAACCCATCAAAGAGCATTTTTCATTGTTTAAGGAAAATCTAGCACTTTAAAAAATATAAATCAGCTGTAGCTTTTTATTTAATTGAATTATTCGGATACTTTCAAAATCACATTTCCTTTGATTCTATCCTGGTTGGCAGCCATTAGAAACACTGATAGTTCTACCCCCTCAAAAATGTGGCTTAAAGCTGGGCATGGTGGTGCAGGGCTGTAATCCCAGCACTCGGGAGGCTGAGGCAGGAGGATTGTTGAGTTCGAGACCAGCCTGAGCTACAAAGTGTGGGTGTAAGGCCAGCCTAAACTGCATAGTGAGACCCTGCTTCAAAAAAAAAAAAAAAAAAAAAAAAAAAAAAGTGGCTTATACACCCTTTATATAAGCAGAATGGAAGAAAATGAAATGCAATATGTTCCAGGTTTATTTCTCACTGGCCATGTGACCTTAGCGAGTCACTTCAACATGCAGCCAGTATTTGTATTTTAATATTTTCCCTATAGTTGATTTCTAGCTCATTTTTAAACCAGTGGAAATAATGATACACCTATCATTTTAAAATCTGTTTTAAACTTATAATGGTAGCAAATAACTCATCTCCCTTCATAATACAATATCCATGAGGTACATTTTTTAAAAGCTGTGATTTATTCCTTATTGTAAAAGGAGCATATGCTCACTGAAGAATATTTTACACTAAAACTGCTTTATTTTAACTCATGCTCTATTTTGAAATAACAAGGGATCCAGTAAGATGTTTTGATTTTATTACATAAAAAATGTTTTGTTTTTTAAAAATAAAACTAATATCTAAAATCTACACTATCTTTACAACAAATCTAAGGTTGTAATTAATATGTTAAATTATTATTTCTTTCTAGTGTATTTTGTTGTTGTTGAACTGGGGCAAGGTGAGCTTTCTACCACTGAATAAACCTTCAGTCCATCTAGTATGGGTTTTTGTTGTTTTTTGTTGTTTTTTTATAATTCCAGGGACCTTGCGCTTGCCAGATAGGTGCTTGTTCTACTGAGCTATCTCCCCATAGCATAGTTTTTAAAATTTAAATTTAGTCACCCAAAGGAAAAGGGGGGGGCTGTGAAATACTGAATGTATTTGCGTACAACTAACAAGGAGTTAACTCTTAATTCTCTTGTTGCATTTATTTTTTACTGCTTTGTAGCATACTCCACACCCTAAACAAGATTTTATGACCCTTTGGATACTAACTAAAGTGGAATATGTGTAGAGGGAAATAGTTTCTCACTGAATAGTTATATCTCATTTCATAAATCTTGAGCCTCAGTTTCCTCAGTTGTGAGTCCAGCGCAAAATTAGTTCAGCACCAGAAATCATGCAATTTTCAAAAATTTAAGGCTTTACACTGCTGTTTGCTTCCTTTATACTGATCACAGCTTTGGTAGGGGACACAATTATGCTTCTCAGAACCATGTGGATGCATACATATGTCCCTCTCTTTTGCTTGTTTTTATTCCTGGTTATTGCCCAAAAGAGGCCACAGGAGGAGACACTGCAGCATCAGTAAGTGTGCAAGTCAATTCTTTTTCAGCATATTGAGCCCACAGTGTACCTGTTGCTGACATTAATGTTGGGGACACTCTCATGAGTAATGGAGACATGCTGTTATTTGTTATTGGGGTTTTTTGTTTGTTTGATTTGCTTTGCTTTGTTCTTAAGTTCTCACTATGTAGCCCAGGCTGGCCTTGAACTGTCATGATAATCCTGCTGCCTCAGCCTTCTGGGTGCTGAAATTATAGGCATTCACCAGCACATTTGGCTGAGAAATGCCATCTTAAAGGTGACCGTCTTAGTGGAGAATATAGATTTAAGCAGAATATTGTGCTGGACCCGATAGTGGCTCCAGTGAAGATGTACAAGTGGTGTGAAGCACCAGGGAGGATATCCAGCTAGCTTCGGGGTACAGGAGGGAGGTTTTTGTTATACTTGGAGGTGGTTTGTCCCTACCAAAACGCATATTGAAGCTTGCGTCTTGTGGAACAGTATTGAGAGTTGGTAGGGCCTTTAGAGAGGAGAAAACTGTAGAGTTCATGAAGCCACTTAAAGATGTCACAGCTATTCCCTGGGAATGTGGAGCATTGGGGATCTTTGCACTGTGGAGTATTTGGGTGAGGGTAGAGGAATCAGGGTAGGGCAGAGCTCAGTGCTCCAGACTGAAAGGCAGAGTAGGGTCATCCTCCTGCCACCTCCCCAAGGATGATCTGTGTGTGTCTGGGCCAGCCTAGGAAGAGGGCAGGGAGACTCAGGAGGGGTGGATGAGATAGACAAAGTGATTGGCTGCTTTGTGGCAGAAGTGACTTGGCTGCTTAGCTGGACCATAGTAGATCCATTTGCTGATGTGATGTGTTATTGCACAGGGCACAGGCTGGTAGAGCTGAGTCCAGTCCTGGAAATGTTGATTTGAGTTCCCTAAGGAACATGTAGAAAGAGGTGGGCAAGAACATTTGGGTCACAGCTGGGGAAGATGTATGGAGAAGAATTCAGACAAAGAAGGGATGTAAATTAAATAGCAAAATGTAAAAGTGTTCTCATTGCATAGCACTGTGTTACCCATATGAATATAATAATAATCAGGGTGGATGCATTCCAGGCCAGGAAAATAATTATGCAGAGGAGAAGACGAGGAAAGCATGGTGAGCAGATTTCCTGGTTGCTGTGCTGCGCTGGAAGAGCTGGAATGGATGTGAGGCTGTTTGTGTTTGGATTATTATTTATCCTCGAAGTATCCCTTTATTGTTGAATAAATCTCTTGTTAGCCTATGGCCATGAGGTTTCAGTAACAGAGCCAGAGAAGAAATCCTTGTGTCTCTAGTCTGTGTGCTAGAAACTGTCTGTATTTTTGACTGAGAGCCAGTTGGTTACATAGGAGAAATTCATTTAAGACTTTGACGGTGAAAGCAGAGGGTTCTGTAAGAGACCACAGAGCATGTTCTGGACCTCAGGAGTAGGATGCAGCTGGATCTGTGGAGCTGAGGGTGAGTGCCCTCTGTCTGTTGCTGCTGGGTCTGAGAAGCTGAGGGTGAGTGCCCTCTGTTTGTGGCTGCTTTCTGTAAAACACTGCCCCTGTGCACTGTCCCTGCACGTGGAGAAAGGGCCAGTTGTCCACAATTCTGAATGGATGTGTCCTTACATTCCAAAGAGACAGACCAAGCTTTGGTTTGTAATTCCAGATCAAGAAGTCTGGGCCAATAAGTGTCCCTGTCTGGTTGTCTTGGTCATGGTGGGGCCAAGAGATTTTCCCTAAGACAGCACAAATTCATCCTGAGGGCCCACTTTAGTAGGCGTGATAGCTTTTGTTAGAGAAGAGTATGGGGGACATGCAGCTGCTTTATGAGGACATTGCTGTAATTCTGTACACTATTTTGAATCCAAACTGTGATACCTACTGTCTGTCACCCATATCACTGATACTCATTCAGTCTCCAGCAGTGGAGGTAATTTCAGGAATCCATTACATTCAGGCATGCAGAGTAGTAATCAGGTCCTCTAGGTGGTTTCATTTTTGTCTGGGAAGTTATTTCTCTGACAAATGGTAAATGTTAAGTGTTACAATTGCTGCTAATGAGTTGCGTGCAGAAACTTCGAGAAACAGTTGTGCATAATTTTAAGCAAGTTAAACCTTCCTTGAGTTGAAATCATTCTTGGTAAGGTACTTATTCTGTTGCTCTTTAGTTTTACTGTTTACTTTTAATTAAACCCACAAATTCATCCTGGCTGGCAGTGGGTTTATTTCCATAAGAGAAGATCAGGGCAGCTTCATGTGTGCTCCTGCATCCCTTTGGTGTGGCCTCGCGTGGAAAGGGTTTACTTAATGGCTCTGCACCTCACTGCGAGGGTTTCTTCAGTGCCCCCTGGGGACTGTGGTTCTTCATTAGACGTCTCTTACAGGAAATGTGACAGTAAATCATAGGACTAAAGATGTTCTTATGGGTCAAAGACTAAAATAACCCTTTGTAAGATATGAATGCTCCTTGTAACCGAGAATATTGAAAACTTAACGATGTATACCTGAATGTTAAAGTTGTGTGGGGTATTTTTTCTTTCTTTATTTTGGTTTTTTACTATTTTATGATTTTTCTCTCATATTTGGCATTTTAAAATTAAATTTATTTATTTATTTGGTACAGGGTCTCACCACGCAACTGAGACTCATGATCCTCCTATTTTCAGCCTCCCCAGTGCTGGGATTACAGGCGTGTACCACCACTCCCAGTCTTGTTTTATTTTTTAAAATTTTTGTTATTTTATCCCACTTTTTTTTTCCTAGATAAAATTTTTATTTTAATGTAGCTTTAAGTCTACAGAAAAATTGTGAAGGTAGCCTAGAGAATTTCTGAATACCCTGCACTTAGTTCCTCTATCACTAACTTTCTACATTGGAATGACGTCATTGTCACAATTCATAATCAATGCTGATACTTTTTTTTTCTTTGAAGCAAGGTCTTGCTATATGGTTCAGGCTCGCCTTGAACTCTCTCCACAACCCTCCTGCTTTAGCTTCCCAAGTGTTGGGATTGCAGGCGTGCACCACCACACTCTGTGATATGTTGTTGTTAATTAAAGTTTATTTATATTTTCTTAGTTTTTAACCTAATGACTTTTTAATTCTGGGAGACTACACTTTGTTGTTTAACTGGAACCACAATTAGTAATGCTCAGTTTCTTAGACATTTTGTTTACCCAAGAGCTTAAATGCTGCTGAAGGATAAGGAAACATTATAAAGAGATCTAGAAACTTGAGCTTAATCCACATAGGCATTGGAATCATTATGAATCCAGGTTTTGTGGAATGAAAAAAGGTGGTTGGTATATTTGAGAGTTTTTTTGAAATTTCAAAATATAATTCATTTGTCATTCTTATTTATGCTTGTACCCTAGGTGTCACGATTTTTCTATTATGTTGATAAAATAGAGTAGGCTAATAAAAATAAGTTGGATAAGCCTTTACATTTTTATATAACCTTTTATAAGGAGAAGCCATTTAAAGAAGAAAGTGTGATTGGTAGTTCTTGTGAAAAAGATCACCATCTCCTAAGGTGAATCGGCACGTAAATGCCATGCCTGTATCTGAAGAATGTCCTATGTATCAGGGCCTTTGTGGCTGGGTAGCTGGGTGAGGTTAGTCTATCTTCCTTCTCATTTTAATCCCTGGTAAATGGCTGAGGACTCCTTGGGCTCTTGGTTTTGGCTTGCTTGAGCCATGATTTACAGAGTGAACAAATGTTTTCCTTTACCTCCGTGTGTGTGTGTGTGTGTGTGTGTGTTTGTGTGTGCGTGCACGCGCGTGCATGCGCTCACACTCTTGGGAGGAGACCCACAAGATCAAGGCAGCATGGGTGGTGATTGATTTACCCAGCTTTTGTAAACCAGCCTTCTGTACCTCATGTGGGTCCCCTGTACTTGGATGTCTTCAACATCCCATTCAGAGAAGAGGCTTATGTTGATTAATGTGACATATGTGTGGTTATCGCTCTTAGAGCGCTGTTTAAGCAGAGCTTTGTCAAGAGCATCCTTTGAATGGAGTCACAAGCAAGCTCTTTTAAAAACTGACAACTTCAAGTACAATTTCCTTTTTCTTCTGCCTACTATGATTGAAACCCAACCCTTGTTATAACATAATTATCTCAGCGGAAGCCAGCAGGGAGTTGCTGTCTTAATGTAAGGGGTGTGAAGTCCCCTAAATAAATAGAGGATTAATTACATTCACAGCATGTTGTGAAGGTGATGAGATTGATTGTGAGCATTTGACTTGTTCCATTTCCTGCTCTGACCACTCTCTTGAATAAATAGAAGCTGGGAAAATAATAAATAGAGCTCTGAAGTGTGTTGCTGGCCATAGAGTTTTTGGAGAAGGACCTCCATAAGGCACATTTCCAGATTTTAAATGAGGTATATGATAGGTATTGTAGATAATTTACCACTGATTATTCTTCTAATGCTCTCAACTTTAACACTTTCCCGGGAAGTCATTTTTAGTTCAGAAATACAAATAATAGAGCATTGAAAGAATTTGACAAATTGAATTTAAGTGGATGGTTATCAGCAAATTTCTGATCCCATGTTTAGATATTTTCGTTTAGTGTCGTCTTTCAAATAGTTCATACTAAAGAAAACATTAGCTATTTCATAATTCTACTGTTTTTTTTCCACCTAAGAGATTCATGCTTTCATGAAAGTGATAAATTCATACTTGCATAAAGCAGATCATATTTTCTATTCTGTACTTGTCTTGCCTCCTTTTTCTGGGAGGCTTTATAATATTCTAAGCTGTGATTTTGATTTCCACATTTATTCTCCTGTCATGACTTCCTAAATGAGATGCTTACCATAGGGAACCCATGAAACAATTGTTTTAGGGTCCAGGGAAACTGTAATATTATCTTTGCTTTTATTTTTAAGAAAAACTTTAAGCTTCACTAACATTTTAGAGATGGAAAAAATGCTTTGTTGATACACATTATACTTTTTTTAGCAGTGGGGGTACTTGATTGGAAACTAAAAGACTGTTGCTTCAAAGAATAACCGTCCTTATCTTTGTCCTTCCTAGAAGCATATGCAGTGTTTTCCAGGCCTGAAGGAAGGCTGCCTATGCTGGGATGGAAGAGTTGGAGCTCAGGCACTCGCAGCCAGCTTAGCCTAAGCTGAGTGCAGGAAAACTCCCACAGGAGTTCGGGGCTTCCTGGGGTGGGGGTGGGGGGACTCCTTGCGTTCACTTGTGTGTTCTTTGCCTAAGGAGAGAAAGAAGCCTCACATTGGAGTGCAGAGCTTCTGTCAGGAGACATTAAAGAACAAACACCAACTCTCATTTTGAGAAGAATTTGAAACAGACAGTTGTGTTATTCTAATTTAAAATATTAAAGAACAAAAGCCAACTAACACTCTGAGAAAAATGAATGCAGTTTGAAATGGACAGTCATTTGTGGGCCGTGATACACGTTTAATCTTAAGATGTATGAATTCATAAGGCATAATTGCATGATTTCATTGTTAATCACTGATTCAAGGAAAAAGACCTCAAAGAAATCTGAACTGTGATGGTTCTAGAGAGCAAAAGTCTTACTTGACGTGGTACCCCAGTGCTTAGCAGAATGACACTTAGGAAGGACACTCAGAAAATGCTTATTGCGTGGAAAATTTTCTAATTCAGGAAAGTTTTCTAATTCAGTTAAGTTCCAATGAACAGGAGCAATAATCTTGTCTTTACACAATGCAAGCCTGCCTCTTGCAAGACGCTGCAGTGAATGTTCTCCTCATACCCTGGTCGTGGCACATGTGCACTCCCATACAGAGTTAAGCATCCAGTCAGTGGTAAAGGAAGCATGTAGCTTTCTGGGAATGTTTATGTACCTAAGAGTGAAAAGGTTAAAATGGGCTGGAGGTGTGTGAGTTTTCTGTCATGTGAGAGAGAAGTGTGTGGGTCTTTGGATGCTTGGACCTATTGGTCCAAGCATTTGCAGGTGCCCTACTCATTGAGCAGTAGCCTCCCAGAGTATGATATTGGAGCTAGCCAGCAGTATCCGTAAGAAATCAAAGAACTGACCATGTCAAAACATGCACTTTGTATATCACCATGTCTAGGAACAGAAAATGGAAGCCAGTTGCAAAGGAAGAGGGTGCTCTACCCTTCAATTCCAGGATGTGTTCCATACCCTTTTGTTCTCCAGATTTATGTGTCTAACAGGGACAATCCAGTGATTTGTGAGGTAGCTAAGAGTATGACCAGTGGTCTTTTATTCAGTCCCATCTCCCATAGCAGACACCTATGTGACAATATTTCCTGGATCAAACCTTGTTCCTGTTCATCTGAAGTGTTGAAGCTGTAAATAGTTGTGCTTTCTTTAAGTAGCTGAGAGTAGGTTGAGTCCCAGCTGTCCTGAGCACCTGCTGTGGCAGGCCTGGTCCACAGTGCTGGATGTACAGTCACTGTCAAGGTTACTCCATCGAGAAGTCAGCTGTCAAGGGAAGTGAGTTAGAAGCTGTTGATTTCCACGGTACTAGACTGCCTTGAAAAAGCCAGTGAGGACACTAAACAGGCAGAGCAGCATATGTGGAGCTGTCTGTGCCAAAAGGCTCAGTCACCTCAAAGAAATGCGTTCAAAATAAGATCCTGGTTGAAACATGTTGATGCTAATACAGTGTTTTTGGTGTGTGGACTCATAAGTGACCTTTGTATTTTGTGCTTTTTACTGTGTTGTATAGGAAACACCTCCCCATGTATTTTCTTACATGTGCCTTTTCTTACAATGATACAATTCCCCCCCATCATTGCAGAATATTATGTAAGAGAATAAAAAATTTAAAAAGTGTGGCTTGTACTTAGAGCCCAACTGAACAAATAAATGAGAAAAAGAAATTTCTTGAGCCCTGAGTGAAATGAAAGAAGCATAATTTATCAGTGCTTGCATTTGTATTAATACAGACTGAACATTTAAATCAAGTAGAAGTTTGTTTTTACAGAGTTTCTCTCGTTGTTTTACTATATTGTTTTATTAATTATAAAAAATAGCAAACCAGGCATGTTGGCACACTCAAGAGGCTGAGGCAGGAGGATCTCGGTTTAAGAGCACTTGAGCTACAAAGCAAGACCTTGTCTTATCTCACATCAACCAGGGAAAGTGTTCCATCAGCAGCTTAGTGCACATGGCTGTGAGGGTACATGTCAGCACAGCAAGCAGTGGCGGGCACTTACGGGGCCTGCGTGCCTGCCCTTTGTTTAGGTGGCCTGACTCAATTTTGTGCTGGATGAGACATTTTACTTGGCATTGCAGCCTTATGTGCGGATTTACAGGACAGAGTAACATGAGGAGCCGTGGCCTTTCCCCTGACTCCTTGCACTGTAGAGAGCTCATATACAGGGTACACACCCCCGGAGTTGTTCTTTGGAGGTGTCATTTTTATTTCTTACTAAAACTCAGAGCAAAGAATAAAGCACCTTTGCTTTCTTGAGCAAAAAATAAAACACCTTCTCACCATTAAGTACCATGTGCCATTCCGAATAAACTGAGGATTTTATTTACATCCTCAGTACATCTTAATGCTTAAAAGAAAATAAGCATTTACTTCTTACTGGAAGAAAAAATCTGACTTGGCTTTCAACTTGATGCTTAAAATTGCAGTTGCTGGCATGTGTCCTGTCTGCTTGTTTAATGGACACACTAGTTAAAAGATTCACTTAGATTGTATATGCTAAAGTGATTGAAACAAAGCTGTTGGTAAAAGATCTTGACTCAGTTAAGCACTTGATTGAAAACTGGGCTTTTGAGGGCCAGCCAAATAGCTCAGCAGATTAAAGTGCCTGCAAGCAGGCTCAGGGGCCAGGGTGTTCTATCCCTGGGCCTGACATGTATGCCTTGCCCCCGAGACACGCTGAGACAGCAGTTGGGTCTGGGCATGGTGGCGCAGGCCTATAATCGCAGCTCTTGGGAGGCTGTAAACAGGCGGATCACTGCAAGTCCGATCCAGTAGTGAGACGCTGAACACCCTGTAGATGCTTCCCTAAAATACAAAAACAAAGAAAAGAAAAAGAAAACTAGGCTTTCACAGCTCCAGTTGGGAAATGTGTGTTCTGGGTGTCACAGCCATGCACATTTTTCGAAAGTGTTTCTACGACCCATGACTTCACTGTATCTCAGATCTTCACTTGGTAAGTCCTAGGCTTATCTTATATTTTATCCTAAAGCTCCAGTATTGTTCCAGGTTTATATGAGACAGTTTTGCTACAGTCTTCAAATAAAAACTACCTGGATCTTCCCCTCACTTACACAGGGAAGTGGAACCTGCTGTATTTGCCATTCACTTTCAAGGCTGTGCATTCTGGTGTGATGGTGAGTTCCACAGAGGGTGCCTTTGCTATGTATCACTTGGGGTCTTATCCCAAATGATAGAAATATTGGTTTTTAAATTTATAAGTGCTTTCAGTTTGAGTATCTGTTAATCAATTTATTCAAGAGAAGTAAGGTCCCTATTGAGTGGAAAGTATCATATTAAAATACTGGGGCCTACAATGGTAAGCAATACCAGGCATGGCCCCTGTCCTCAATCTCAGCAGGAGAAAGATTGTTAGTCATATTATTGCACAAAAAGTAAGACATTGGAAAGTGCTGCACATATAAAGATGCACACCACCTGCATCACATGTTACAGGTAACCTAGTGTGGTGGGGAGGTAGGAGCTATGTCGGGAGGATTCCCAGCACACCTGAGTGTTCTGAGCACTCATGTGCACCCGGGAGTTTCCCTGAGGGGGTCATCACCTCAGGAAGGTGTTGTGGATCCATTGTGTGCAGAGGTCCAGTGGCAGGAGGGAATTCTCTGTATATGTCCGAGATTGAAAGCTGGCCAAGATGACTGAAGCAGAGAGCACAGGTACAAGTGTGTGAGCAGGGGCTGAGAAGAGGATGGCAATCAGGCTGGGCTTGTGCTCTGCAACACCTTCTAGCCAGGAATATTGAGGATGTGTATCCTTATTCCGAAAGCAGTGGAAAGATTGAAGGATTTGAAGTGTGTGGTGTAAGATCACTGGGGTTGTGGTGGGAAGTTTTTAAGCCAGCTTGAAAGCTTCTAAGAGTTCCTTTTTGAAGACAAATGCAGCCCACTAATAAGGGATTTAGGAACAGAAGTGGATGGGCAGTGAGGGAGCAGCAGCATGGAAGAGAAGGCCTGCGTGTGGCTTTCATGGCTGAGTGAAGGATGTTGCTTCATTTTGAAAAAATAAACCTTACAAGTTCTCCAAAAACTTCCATCACAGAATTCAGCTTCTTTTGAGCTGATATATACCTTAGATCATAGTGCTACTTGATGGCTGATTTTCTTTCTTTGCTTCTGCTACTGTTTCCTTTATTACTTGAAAGAACAGCTGGGTTTAGTTGCCTATTTAAGGTTTGCCTTTTGTATGGTTCTTGGTATGATTACAGAGTGTGGTTATTTTCTTAAAATATTTCCCTGTGAAGTACAATATTGTAAATAATGTAGTAGTCTATACCCCGTATGTGGTTAAACAAGCATGTACCTACCCTCCACTTAGGGTGTCAGTTTCCCAAAGGCCCCCTGTGAGCCCATTCTTGTGTCTTCTCCTCCCCACCTCTGATGAGCATAACCTGATATTTATTTATTTATTTATTTATTTATTTATTTATTTATTTATTTCATCAATGAGTATGTCCCCCTGGTAAAACCATTTTGTTTTGAAGTCTACTTTTTATATTTTAATATTGCTATTCTCTATTTTTTAATGTGTTATTAGTCTTTGTATTTTTAACCTTTTTGTATCTTTTTGTGGTTGCAATTTATTATTATTATTTTTAATGTATATACTATAGTGATCCTTCTGATTTCAGCCTCCCCAGTGTTGGGATTACAGTCTCTTGCCACCATGCCACATCTTGGTGGCTGACTTAGTGCACCCAGGGGCGGGGCCAGCACTGCATGTGGTGCCAGAAATCTAACCTCCGTCCGTGCACTTGCCTAAGCAGATGCTTAGTCCATGAGCTATCTCACTGGCCCTAACACTACCTGAATTTTGTGTTAATCATTATTTTACTTGTGTTCTTACCATGTATGTATATACTCCAGGTTTACATTTTAGTTTTACTTGCACTTGAACTTTGTGTAAATTAATTTGTGTTTTTTATATGGTCTCCTATTTTAAGATATGACAATGTGGGCGTGGAGGTGCACACAGTAATCTCAGCCCTCAGGAGGATGAGGCAGAAGGCTTGCTGTGTGTTCAAGCCCAGCCTGGGCTTCGTATTTTAAAGCTAGCTTGAACTATGTCTCAACCACATATGGGGTGGTGGCAGGATTTGACAATGTGGAGAAGAAATAGTTTTTTCATATTGATTCATATTTTTCTGATTGTTAATGAAACTGGACTCTTTTTCATACAGTTTTGAGCCAGTGGTTGTTTTTTCTTTTATGAAATGTCTCTTTTATTCCTCATTTTAAAAATAAAACTATCTCTCTTTTTGATTTGTAGTACTATTGCAGTATTCTGGTACTAGTTCTTTATTGGTTAAATGTGTTACACACATTTTTCTTCGTTACAGTTTCTCTTTCAGACTCCTTGTAGTGTCTTGGTAAACAGAAGTTTTTCATTTTAATGTTGTAGAATTTATAAATATGCTCCTTTATAGCTGTGCTTTTTGTTTCTTGTCTAAGAAAGACTATGATTTTAGTGTCAGATATTCTCCTATAGTATCTTCTAAAATTTTTATTTTTTGTGTGTGATTAACATTAAGCTCTTGGTCCACCTGGAATTGATTTTTTATATGTTATAAGATAGGCGGTCAGTTTCATTTTTCCCATATGGATAACCTTATCCTAGCTTCATGTACTAAATAGTCTAGCCTTGCCTCGTACACTGTCGTAAATCAAGTCTGTGTAGACATGGATCTGTTTCTGGGTTGTATACTCAGTCCCACTGATTGCTGTCTGCCATGTGCCAGTGCCATACTGTCTTAGTTACTGCAGTTTTATATCTTAGAATCAGCTTGTCAAGTTCCATGAAAAACATTGTGAGTAGAATTACTTTGAATCTGTTAATCGATTTAGGGAGACTAATATTTAATCTCTTTCTAATAACATGATATGGCTGTGTATTTAAAGTTTTCTTGAATGTGTTTCAGTAAAATTTTGTAATTTTTTTCCATAAAAGGTTTGCACCTTTTTTGTTAGGTTTGTTTTATATTTTGGTTGCAATTATAAATGATATTTTAAAAAATTACTTTCAGACTGTCTAGAGTATAACAGAGAAATGAAGCAGTTCACTTTTTATATTGAGTTTTGTATCCAGTTGTCATAACAAATATACTTGAATTCTCGCACATAGTTTCTCTTTAGTTTTCTTAGCAGTTGTAGTAATGCAGATATAATAACAACAGTTTGTTTTTTTCTTTTCCAAAGTTCCTAGCCTTTATTTTGCTTTCTTTTTTTCATCATACTGCTGTGGTCAAGGATCTCTATACTATGGTGGTACAGTATTTTTCTGTCTTATTATTCATCTTTAAGAAAATGCTTTCAGAGGTTCATCATTCAATACAATGTTGACTGCAAGGTTTTGTAGGCAGTCTTTATTGAGGTAAAGTCTTTTATTTTTAATCTCTAGAGTTTTGCTTTGTTTTTCAGACAGGATCTCTGTAATTCAGGCTGGTCTTGAACTCATTATGTAGCCCATTTGCCTCATGGCAAATCCTCCTGCCTCTGCCTTCTGAGTGCTGGGATTGAGTATGTGTTGCCATGCCCATCATTTGTAGAGATTTTGAACCCAGTTGGTTCCTGGGTTTTAGTGCATACTTTTATCTTTTGAGATGGTCCTAATGTTTCTTCCTTTGATCCGTTAATGCAGTGAATCATATTTATGAAAATCTCTAGTTATACTCCTTGATTAAGCCTATCTGATTATCTGTAGTATTTCAATATACTGCTAGATTTGGCTTGCTGTACATATGTGTAAGCAAGCACTCAAGGGAGGGTGAGGAGGAAAGACTGGTCATAGTTTGTCATTCTTATGCCATCCTTTTTTGGATTTGGTACCAAGGTTATACTAGCCTGAGAAATGAGTTGAGGGTATTGCTTTTTCTGTACTTTGAAATAGTCTTGTCACTGGATAGGGTCCAACAGGGTCCTCTAAAGGAGACATGAGGACCTTGACTCCACAGAGTAGATTGTAGGTTCACTGATCTGTCACAAAGAAACAATTTTATGACATGTCAGTGAGAGACATAGCCAGATTTTATCAGGCAGAGTTAAAGAAAAAAGTTCAGGGTGAGTAGCTTGAGCCTCAAAACAGTTGTGTGATCTGGAATTGGGGTTTATTACACATTCTTGGGAGTGTCCTTAAGTGTCCATAAGAGTGATCTTAAGGTTCCTGCTGTCAGTCAGATATTCCTTTAGAGGACTTGATTAGAATAGAAAGTATTTGCATGTGCTTGATAAATTAGAGATCGGGCTTCCACTTCTGTGTTGCTTCCTTTAGAATAGTAGAAGTCTCGGAGATTTGCGACTATACTATAGTGTAGGAGGGCTTATACTGTAAGATCCTTAGGGATTTTTTGGAGTGGGTTTACTGGAAGGGAAAAGTTACCTTGGGTAACTTTATGTCCTGAAGCTGCAATTTTTCTTAAAAATACAATTTAAAATTATGGTTTTCTTTGTTGCCATCTATTTATCTTTCTCCTATGCTACTTCAGTCTGTATAAGATTGCAATCATCTGTTCTTTGAAGTTTTGATAGGAGTCTTCAAAAATTCATGTTGGCTTTTTATATGTGTGGGTTTTCATAACTATTGAATAAAATTTTCTAATTGCTATAGGACTGTTCAGGTTCTTTATTTCTTTAGAGTCAGTTTTAACTGGTTGTGTTTTTCTAGAAATACATCCATTTAATTTTAACGTTCTCACATAGAGTTTTTATTATTCGTCTCTTTTTTTCTCCAGGGCATCTGTAGTTGTCTTATTTCACATTTGTAATTTCTCTCTTTTTGTTTTCTTTTAAAATTAAGTTTGCCAGAGGGAGAATATATTTGCTTAGTTATCAACATCTTGCTCTCTTGGTCCTATTTTTAATTGTCCTCTTGGATTGTTTGTTTTTAGCCATTTTTATTCCATCTGTTTTTTGAGAGTTTGTTATGTTTTTCCTCCCAAGTTCTTATGTAAGTCTGTGTCACAGTAGCGTTTCTTTAAGATTGTAAATTTTCCTCAGTTTTGAAATGTACTTTTTATTCATCATATACCTTGTGATTTTCCCCCTTATTATTAATTTCTGACTTGATTGTATTTTGCTAAAGAACTATACCATTCTTTTAAAACTGGTTAATATTAATTTTGTGTCTTGTGTATAATCAATTTTCATACATTTTCAGTTTTATTTCTGAAAATACTTATTTTCTGTTATCTGCTGTATTCTGTACATCTAACATGAAGACAAAACTTATCAACTGGGCAGTTTAATTTTTGTATATCCTTATTGATTTAGTTTTCTTCTCTCATACCAATTCCTGTTTTATCAGTGGAACTCTTATACTGTATTGGCTGTCTCATCAGTTTCTTGCTATAGGCTTAGCCCATCCTGATCTTACTATAAGCAAGCTGTGCTTTGACAGTGTCCCTGTCCTTTTTTTAATTTAGTGACAGCCCTCTTGAAATATGTTCTAGATTTGGCCAGAAAGGAACTGCTGCTTCTGTTTTCTATGAATGTTGTTTCTTCGGTATAGTTTATGAGTTTGTTCTTGGTTGTGATTAACTGAAGTTTTTGAACTCCTTTTTCTCAAATATTCTTCTTTAATTACTCTGTTTTATCCCAGCTATTGAAGATCTGTGCATGTGTCCCTGTTTAGTTTCCCTTTACTGGATTTAGGGTATCCCATCTATCTGTTACAGTACTTTTGGAGCAAAAACCTGTCATCTGGGTTATTTTCTTATTTTTAACCCCTGAGATGCTCTTCCTAAACTTGACTTGTGAAGTCCATCAGACCCAGCACCAGATCAGACCCTAGAGAACTAATGAAGAATCAGATATGGCTTCTGGCGCTAGGCAGAATGATCTTTCTGTATTTACGTAAGAAAGGAGGTAGAATATTGAACAAGGAAAACTGAAGTCAGAGCTTTGTCCCTGTCTCAATTACTCTTCTCTAGTTGCTGGGACAAATAACTGACACCCAAAATGAAGAAAGAAAAGGTTTATTTAGCTCACAGTTACTGGAGCTTTCAGTCAGCTGGCTCCAAAGCAGAGTGTAACATGGCAGAGAGCAGCCATTCATGGCCGTGGCAAAGAGCAAGAGAGCCAAAATGGAGAAGTAGCAGCAACAATGGCAATGGTGAGGAAGTCTGTCTCTCTTAAGTTGCATTCAGGCTATCCTCCCCAGGCTGGGGGAAGTACTCACACCCATAATTCCAGTGGCTCATGAGTTAATCCCAAACGCTAGAAGTCCCTGCCCCATGACTGATGAGGCTTTAAGGGACAGTTAGACACAAACCATAACTGTTCCCTTCCACTGGACACTCCCTCAGGTTGAAACTGATCTTACTTATAGGGTCCAGTGTAGGTCCAGCTACCTTTACAGTCACATAACTCTTGTCCTGACCTTGCCCGAGTGTAGATCCTAGGATGCTGCCCTCTGCCCTGTTATGCTCTGCAAACAGGGTTCCTAGGCCCGGCTCAAGTGGTGCATTACTGTTAAAAAGTCATAGCAGCTCCTGAGAATCACCTGTGTAATCTTACGTCATCTTGTGGTTCATAGATGCTTAGCTCACGGGCTGTGGTCTATCACTTTCCTTCCTAACCTTTCTGGAATATAAGCAAGATACACAGTTGCCTCTTTCCTGCCTGCAATGTGGATATTAGAGACTGGAGAGAAGTTTTTTCTGTAAACAGTAAAACACCTTCGCAGCCAGTATTACTATCACAGTTTTGCCTTCCTCAATAATAGCAATAATCTCATGGGACTTCGTGGATATTTTTCTCTTTTCTTCATTATTTGTAGTTTATTGAGCACACTAACAGAAAGCAGAACGCTTCTTGGAACATTCAGGTTGCAGTCTGGCACAAGCCAGGTCCTGATTATTCTCTCATCTTAAGCCACAGTCCACAAAGCCAAATCCCATTTTCAGTTTGGATGGCTGAAGTCAGAGTTCTCCCCTGCCATTAAAAATGGAGCTAGGCCATGGACGTCTTGGTTAGTGATGTGCACTCCGGAGCCAGTTGGCAGCTTCGTATCTGTTTGTTTGCCCTTGGACGAGCCATTTAAACCATACTCCAGCTATCTGTAAGATGAGAAAAACTAGGACAGTAGATGATCTCACATATGCAGTGTGTTTAGACATGTTAACGTGGAGTAAGCGGTCAATAAATGTTTGCTGAGAGCAAAGGTGCTTTGATACAGTGTTGGTTTCACAATAGCAGCAGCCCAGTGGGGCAGGCCAGCCATAAGGACAACAGTTAGCATTCAGCAAGTGCTTGCTTGCCGCATGCCAGGCTTCATGCTGAGTGCCTTGTGTATATTAGCTCTCTTGTGTTACAGGTTGCATGTCAATCTGGATTATCTCCCCATTTTATTGTAGCCCCAGATTACAAATAGGGAGATTGAGGCATGCAATGATCAAGTAACCTAGGCCAGTTTGACATCAGAGCCTAAGCTCTTGACTGCCTTACTGTAGTCCTCCGTCCTCTTCCAGACCATACAACCCTCATTAAACACTGCATGATCTGTTGAAAAAATATACAGCCTGGTGTCTGTTACCCAGACTGGGAAGGCAAGATACATAGAGCACATCAAGAGGGGATTTCCATGTGAACCTCCACCCCATTATGAAAGATACTTGGTTATAAGAGAGAGAGAATGATTTGAAGAAGAGGAACTCAGGCTGGTTGGTAGGACTTAGTGGAGTAGGATCTTGAGCAGGGCAGGAGAGGTGGAGGATCTGACTGGGCACAGGAACAGCCTGGAGATGAGCTGCAGGAATGCTGCCTGCGGCTGTTATGTGCTGGGTGCAGGAGCACTGGTCAAGCGGTTACACAGCTGTGGTAGGTTTGTTGGGGTGCATTGAATACAGTAGTTAACTGGGGAGGTGGAACTAAGCCTTAAATAGAGAAGTTGCAAACTAGGGGCCCTTGGGTCATATTTGTCTTTCAGTGAGTTTTTAAAAGCTTTAAATTGGTTGTCAGCACTTAAGAATTGGAAGACTTTATGTACAAGCCTGGATTTATAGCTGCTCTTGAAATGAAGTTCTGGAAGTTGCTGGGCCCACATCCCCACATGGTCACAGTTGGCCAGAGCGGGGGCCAGCTGTCACCATTATGCAGGACAAGTCTGTCGCAGAACACCACCTGCCCACTGTATGCCATCTGTCCAGGTTCTGTGGGTTGCAGAGCTTATGGCCTTGCCTTGTGACTAGGAGCACTGATACTGGATCAGAGGCACCTGCACTTTCTTCCTGTCAAACTACAAGCCCCATGTAAGCAGGAACCATGTTTCTCTCATGCGCTGCTGGATTATGAGAGCCTAACAACATGGCCAGCAAATCCTGGACACCAGATACGCGTGGCACCTGGACAGCAGCAGTGACCGTGTCACAGTGGAATGAATTTGGAGACTGCAGCAGGGTTCCAAAGAGCCTAGGGGGAAGCAGGCATGCATCAGTTGGCCTTGTGGTCCTGCTGAACCTGCTCTAAAGGCTCCCTGTGGGTGAGATAGGCTGCTTATAATGGCTGGGAACAGCCTGTGTGTTTCTGTCAAGGAAGAGCAGCTGCTCACGCATTCCTGTTTCTGGCTCCCTTTGCAGACATGGGTAGCAGCCCTGTGTCTTCTTGGGGCGTGCACTGAACAGAAGGAACAGCATGCACAAGTGAGCTCAGGGCATATACTGACTGTCATTTGGTGGCAGGATAACCGTGTGACAAAGATCACAGGCACAGCTCCAGGCCTTGTTTGTTTTAGCAAAAACCTATAAAATCCAGTTGCCTTTGACGAGGGCTGTGATCTTTCTTGCTGGCTGCTGATGGCAGGTCTCCATCTCGTTTAGCCTGTGTTCTTGTTTTGCTTATTTATTTATTTATTTATTTATTGCCCTTTCTTCTGCACTGGTATTCCTCCAGGCACCATCTGAATACACCTTGCCATCGGGAGCACTAGACAAGAAGAAAGTCAGACTGCCTCTCCCTCAGGCTCCAGCTTTGGAAAATCAAAGCAGAGCCAAGGCAGCCCTTCTCTGCCTGCAGCAGGGTCAGCAGTTTGTATAATGCTTTCTTTGTCAGCTTATCTCTGCTGAAGGAGAGCTGTGTCTTTGCTATGGCCTTCTTAAGCAGGTGAGGTCTGCAGCTTTGTAAACTGCTCCATGTAAGCTTGGATTTGCCTCTGTGAAGTAAGGTGGCCCCAAGAAAAAACCCACCTAGAACGCTTGGGAATGAAAGGGGAAAAGTACTCATATCTCTGATCCCATGCAGGATGTGTTTTGATGCCACTGTCTGAGTCAAATCATTAATTAGGCTTCTGCATCCAGTTCTTGTAGGAGCATGAAATGCTCAGAAGCCAACAGGTTTGGTTCCCACCGCCATCTGACTAGAGATTCAAGTTGTACTGTATTTCTATATTTAGTAAAGTAATATCTCTGAGCCATTTCTTTATTATTTTTAGTAGTCAGTAATTTTTGTAGTCAGATAGTAATTTTGGTCTGATTAAAACATATTGGCAGCTCTTCAGTTTAATTTTAGAACATCATTTGCCTATAAGTCTTAGTATAAAAGTAACAAGATTTTAAAGAGATGTCCTCCAAACTAGTGGGGTCCTAATTGTCAAGGATCATGATCTATAATAAAGTAAGGGGTAGATAGATTGTAGCTCCTAACCTGATAAAACTATCCTAGACTTAATTTTCATAAATGTTTGGTCAAATTCTGGGTTTTACAAAGAAGACATTCTTTTCTGGTTCTGCTGGCAAGTGTCATCTTCGCCCAGCACTTTGGTCTACCTTATTTTGGAGACAGTATCTTACTGAATTACCCAGGCTGGCTTCAAAATTGTGATCTTCCTGTCTCAGTTTCTGAGTAACTGGGATTGCGGTCATGTGCCACCTCATCCAGCCTTTTAACTTTTATGTACCTAGTAGGCTTGTTGCCCATCCAGAGAGTGAGCTGCTCCTGAGCCAGTGCATAGTAGTGGGTTTCAGGCTACAGGGGGAAGCCTCAGGTATTGGGCAAGTCATTGTCTCTGAGCATTAGGAATGTGGCCAGGTATATCTGGTCATCTGATGAAAGACATATGAAAGCAGTTCAAAAGCTCTCAGGTGTAGTGTGGTACCCCAAGGAGGAGTATTAATTTCCTTGAGATTGTGGCTAGCCTGTGATCTTGGCTTTATCTAAGTTCTTTGGGCTTATCTTTATCAAAAAATAAATAAAGCTTTAGATTAGCTCTGTATGGTCTGATTTGGTGTTTGTAGTCACATGTGGCTATTTTCATTTTAATTAATTAAATAACATTTATATTGGCAACATATCAAATGGACACTAGCCACATATGGATAGTAGCTACTGTGTTGGTCAGCACAGATACATATTTCCATCATCATGTAAAGCTTTAACTAGACAGTCCTAGATTCATGTAACTATTGGGTTTCTCCCAATACAGTACTATATAGACTTCTGCAGAGTGGCTCAGTAAATCCTTAAAAGGTAGTTTGTGCTTTCAGTATTCCAGGCGACCTGTATCACAGGATTAGGTGTGCATAAATCTTTATTCTCTGTCTTTTAGTGGCCGAGCATGAAGCCTTTATGTAACATCTTCTATTATCAGGTTCTTAGATAAGTTAATTATGGAATGATATATTCATGAGCCCTCAAATAGTTTTATCTTGCTTATATTTATAATGTAAAATAATTTAAAATTCCGACAAGAGTTGCTCCTGTCTCCTGCTAAGTATCTGCGTCTTTCCTTCAAGAAACAAGATGATCTGTTGTCACATTCCATGTACAGGGGGCAGTGTGGGCAGGAATCACACTCAAGCTTGGATGATGGGGTGTGAACGGGACCCACCAGGTTGGGTAGCAGATACAGCAGTAGTTGGTGTAGGTGAGGACGCACAGGCTAGAGACCACCAGTGACCACTTGAGTGTGGCTTTCAGGTCCAGGTGCTAGACACTGTGGTAGAGCAGAGGTTGGGGGCAAGAAAAAAATGAAATGGCCAAAAGCAGGAATAAGTTAGGTCCCATAACTTAGGCCATTCTATAGACATGGTACTTAATGGTACCTTTCAATGTGGCCTTCCCTACACTCCCAGAAAAAAAAAGTGCAAAAGAAGTCACTTTCTGGCTACTTCAGCTCTGTTTTGCCATGGCACATATGCCATCCCCTACACTCAGTATTTCATCTTGATTTTGTTTTTTGTCCTTTAACATGACAGCATAAGCTTCCTGAGTGTAGGATTATTGTGTGTTGTATTTGGTCCCCAGGTACATTATACTTTCAGGCAGTATTTACCTGCTTGTATGAGCAAGAAGTGCAGCCTTGCTACACTGTTTCTGTGAGGCCTGGAGGTCATGGGGGCTTTGGGCAGCCAATGGCATGGAGAGAAATGAGGGAGCAGTGAGGCAAGCAGTTGGTAGGACTTCAGGTGTGGGCCTTGAAAGTTGACACCTTTACAGAAGAAGGCAGGTAATGGGCAACATCTCCCATTTTGCAGGGTCAGAGCTGCTCACTGCCTGTTTGAGTCTGGCCCTGAGGGTCAGTCTAGGCTGGAAGAAGAGCCTAAGGAGAGAGCTTGTGAGCCAAGGAACCTTTATGGTGGGAGGGGTCCTGCATCCTTGAGTAAATGTGCGGTGGAGGTACTTCAGTGTGAGGGATGTGAGGCCAAGTCTAGCTGCCCTTTACGGAAGATATGAAACCATAGTATATGTCTACTCAGCAGTTGATCCAGAAGGTTGGGAGGCCCTCACAGCACCCCCACTTATCCACATGTTTGATAAGATCAAAGAGTACAGTACAGTCAAACAAGTGTTGTGACCATAGTCACAACTGTCTGGAACAGCACTTCACAGACATCCTTGTGCAAGGGGATATCTAGGACTCGTGTAGGCCTGAAATTGAGCTTCAGATGCTCTGTCTAGCAAGTTCCAGGGCAGTTTGCTGCTGGCCCAGTTGTTACCAGCAGGCCATGTTCAGCCTGAGTCAGTGCCCCAGCCACATGATCTCCAGGTTCGTTTTCCTGCTCACATCCAAGAGTTTGAGGAAACTCCATAAAAATGGAAAAGTGAGGGGCCGGGGAGATAGCTCAGTAGAATAAGAGCTTGCCTGGCAAGCACAGGGTCCTGAATTCAATCCCTGGTACAGCAAAAAAAATAAAAATAAAAAAATGGAAAAGGTTCATTTACAAGATGGCAGGGCAGTTAGTTCCCCCTGCCCAGTGCGTGGAAATAGTCCTGACAGGTCACAATGACCTCAGCTAGGAACGTGGGTAGTGGAGGAGTCACATTTTTCACTATTCTCTGTAGGCCCTTGAATGCCACAAAGGCACTGTGACACTGACGAGACTTACAAGTAATTTAGCAAGTGGGCAGATTCACATGAAATTGGTGAATAATGAGAATTGACTGCCTTATGTAGGCAACTTAAACTAAAGACCAATACAGTATGGACACATGAATAAATGAAGTTGCTTTTCTGTGTAGAAGAATTTGGCCTTTCCATTTTTGGTTAGAACAGGTGAGGGTTTGTCTAATTATTATTTTTTTTTTTTTTTGCAGAACCGGGGATTGAACTCGGGTTATTGTACTTGCCAGGGAAGCAGTTATTCCACTGAGCCATCTCCCCTGTGTAGAAGAATTTGAATTGAATTTTTTCTTAATCCTAACCTTGGAATCATTGACCTGAGAAAATTAGGACTTTGGTGGCCTTCTTACCCTCACAGTAAGATGCAGAATGGGTTTGAGAAGATAGTCCTCACAGGGCCAGGCCTCCTACTTGCCCTTTTCTGTGTTCCACGGTGCTGGGGTGTCCTGGCTTGTTCGTTGCCCACCTCTCCTATAGATGATGCAGTCTTTCAAGTCAGAGATTATGCTTTGTATTTACTGTTCCATCCACCAAACCGACTATGCTGTCAATGATCGACATTTATTTGCCAAAAGGCTGGCCCCATCGATACATGAGCTGCACAGCTGAAGCTTATTCTGATTGCTTCCGCTCCTACCCCACAAGCTCTGAAATCCAGGAAGCTCTGAAGACAGAAGTGCTTGCAAAGCATTTGGCAAGAAGCCTGACTGGAATGAGCACGTGTGGTGACATGGGGCTCTTTACAGTCTTGGCTGGCTAATCGCATGCCCAGTCTCTGAAATAGTGCACTTGATTACAGAATGCTGCTGGAGTGAGTCATGTATCGCATGTACTCTCTTTCTAAAATGAGAGGGCAAGTCAGATTTTGGAAACGCAGCCAGGCCCAGGTTCAGGTCCAGGCATTTGAGAGGAGGCATGGTTGACCGACAGGAAGATGTTAGGGATTTTCTGTAGAAGTTTCATTTTAGCACATTTAGGGTTCAGAGGAAAATTTAGCTGGAGGCATACATGGTTATAGCCTCAGGTTGATGGGAATCAAAAACTAAGTGACATAATCTGATGGCAGAACTCCTGAGGAGACAGCATGCTGAAGAGAAAGCCCCAGGGTAGGTACAGAGAATGTTGAGAACAGTTTCTCCGGTTATGAAGAAGAAGCTTGAGAAATGAAAGTACCTGATTTTATTAATCTCAAATAAATGCTTCATTGTAGATATAAGAAATGCAGACTTTGAGTCTGTTACATCTATATGTGCATGTGTCAGCAGGTACATGGTGGAATTTATTTGATGATCTGATCCCTTGAATTTCAGATTTTGAAAAGAAACTTATAGTTTAAATCAACTGTTTTGTGTTTTTTTAATCGACTGTGTTTCACAGACAAATATATTAATAAAACGCGCTCTTCCATTAAATAAGAATAAAAGTACTAAGAATCAAAACAAAATAAACCCAGACAGCTGAGGTCCTTACAACCACAGTAGTAGCAATGCACACCTGAAAGGTTGACATAATTGTCTTTTTTCTTCCTGGAGAAAGACAGATTTTCTTTTGTAATTGTATACATTTTAATTGCAGTTAATTTAATTAGACTAATTAATTAGTCTTACAAACTCATATGCCTTTCTTTTTTTATTTTTTAAAGAATACAAAATCGTAGAAAAATAGAAACAATACAAAATTTCATTACACAAAGTAATGGAAATTAGGCAATTTTTGTGTTTGTTTGTTTATTTGGTTTTTTTGGTGGGACCAGGGATTGAACTCAGGCCTTTGTGCTTGCCAGGCAAGTGCTGGCAGCGGTTGTTGTATTGCATAATGTTATCTTCAAATTAGTTGTTTAGGCTACTAGGAATAAACCTGCAAAATTGGTTTAAAAAGGTTATAAGAAATTTTACTATAACCTTCTTTAATAAAAAGAAAAACTATTTTTTGAGAAAGTAAGCTTTATAGTACACAAATGTGATAAAGTAGCTCCCTTTAAAATTCATACAGGTGGTATAAAGACCCCTAATAACTAATTTTTAGATTTTGTTAGATAAAAGGAAATATTAGAGGCATGGAACAATATTAAAAATAATAGAGGCAGGTCTGGTAGCATGTGCCTGTAATCCCAATACTCGAAAGGCTGAGGCAGGAGGATTGTGTGAACTCAAAGCCAACCTGAATTACAGAGTGAGACACTGTCTCAGAAAAAACAAAATAAAAAAATTGTCATTGTACTTCAGGAGATACTGATGTAAGTCTGTAGGTCCAACGTCATACAGATGTTTAAATGATATTTAAAACGACCTGTGAACAGTGCTTTAGTGTTAGAAGTTTAGTACTTTGGGCTTTAAGGTCCACCAAAAGACTGACATGTTCAAAGTTGGGCCTTTCGGAAGGCCATCAGATTGTGGTGCTTCTCAGCTCATCAGTGGATCCATCCACCTCAGAGGCTGAGGTGCAGCTGGAAACATGTATCTTGGCCCAAGCCCCTTCTCCCTCTCCCTCTCCCTCTCCCTGCTTTCTGGTTGCTGCATCTTTCCTATTTCTGCCACATCCTCTGCCATCATGTTTCTTCTTCACCACAAGCTTTAAAGTGGTGAAATCTGATTCAAAGTGGTGGGCTTTTATGTGGACCATGGCCTGGATCTTCTGGAACCATGAGCCAAATGGACCTTTCCTCCTGTATTCTTCTGAGGTACTTTGTCTCAGTGAGGGAAAGCTGACTAACTCAGGAAGAGCCACAGCAGCACTGAGCCGTACGCTGCTCCAGAGAAAACCTTTTCACATCTGCACACTGAAAGGGCCAGTGGTACTTTCTCTAAGTACACTGTTAGATTCTTGTTGTTTTCGCTAGATCTTGTCTTTTTAAAATGAGTTGGGGGGGCAGGGATAAGAGCTCTGCAGGCCTAGTGCCCACCTGGCAAGCACAGGGCCCTGGATCAATCCCAGTACAAGCAAACAAAACCCAAAAACCTCCCACAAAAAATTAAAGGATAGCAGTAATTCAGTGAACAGACTTGAAAAATAAGTTTGGCACAAGGACCATAGTATTAGAAATCCCAACAGTTTACTGACAGAATGCCCTCTCTGTGATCCCATCCACCTGAAGACTCCTTTCTCGGGCTCTAGGCAGGACCCTGAAACTTCTTTTCCAGGACTCATGGGATTTTATGTTAATTTTTATTGGTGTGTGCACAGATTATAAATATACAAATAATAATTTCTCTTAAAGTGAAATGCCATGTGATCCCAGCACTCCAATTAGGAGTTGTGCCTTAGGGAGGCTGGGGAGATGGCTCAGTAGAATAAGTGCTTCTCTGGCAAGCGCAAGGGCCTGAGTTCAATCCCTGGTACTGCATAAATAAATAAATAAATAAATAAATAAATAAATAAATAAACCTTAAAAAAAGAGTTGTGCCTTAAGAGATGCTGTGTAGCTGAGATGATACATGCAGTATGTGCTCTTTTGTGTGTGGCTTCATTCACTCAGCAGCACTTTTGCAGCATTCTGACCCCCTGCATCTGCTCCTAGAGATCTTTAGAGAACCTTAAACAAAATCTCCCAACAAATTGGCACAAGAGCATTAAGCCCTCCAAAGGAACACAGCTATTAACACTGCTGCCTTGGGAGTACACAGTGGGGTTACAGTGGAAAGGTGGGTATTGGCTGTCTGGTAGGTGGTCAGAGTTGCTGGGCACTTGCTCAGTCTTTATGCGTCTCTCCCAACTTCCCATTCCCGCAAGGGCAGAAGGACTCTGAAGTCAGCAGGGCCCACCCTGATCCTTTGTCCTCTCACCTTGTACTTCGACAAGACCAGGGAGTTGGCGGGGAATTAAATGCACAGCACCTTCCTTCTGCAACCCCTCATAGTGACACCTTCTCCATCTTGTTGCTCAGCCTGTTCAGTTTAATTGAATATGAACAACCATCACCAAATAACTGCTTGTCCTTTTCACATAGGTGCACAGGAAAGTGCTTTCATCCTGTTTAGGACTAACTTATCTGAAAATCCCGTGCTTCATGAGATCACTACAAAGCAGAGAGTGAATGCAAGAGCTTTGTCTTGGCCATAATGGCAGGGAACATATGTTCTTTGTATGAAGGAAAGCGCTAAAATGTTTGCCATCACTACCTTGTATTGTTAGTTCCCAATTTTCCTATACCCTTTTCTACCTGACAAAATGTTTCTGTTGCTGTTTTACTTAGCGAGATATGTGGTTTCACTGAGTTATCCTCTTCTTTTCACCAGAAATTATTTAACCATTTCTTTGGGCATGTATCTTTGTAGAACAAGATGATATAATTAAAAGTGAGGGTAGAGGTGGACATGGTGTGTTACTGTAATCCCAGTGCTCAGGAGGCTGAGGCAGGAAGAGTGCTGTGAGTTTGAGGCTACTTTGTGCTACATAGTGAGTTTAAGGTCATCCCAATGTGTGTAGTGAAACCCTGTCTCCAAAAAAAAAAAAAAAAAAAAAAAAAAAAGGTAAGAGAAGAATGAAAGTGGTAGAAACAATGAAAACAAAATATAAGCAGCAACAGATGAACTACATCATGCTGGGTGGATTACAGATTTGACTTTCTCATAGCCAGAATAGGAAAGGAGACCTTATGAGTCATGCAAGCCAAGAGACTTTAAATCAGCATTGGGTCCTCAGAAAGCATATCTCAGTGAAGGCAGTTCTACTGGAGTGTGAGGGAGTTGAGGGAAACGTGGCAGGTCCCTGAGACCCACATTTTCTTTTTGCTAATTTTTTTTTTTTTTGTGGAACTGGGGATTGAATTCAGACCCTTGTACTTGCCAGGGAAGCGCCTACTCCACTGAGCCATCTCCCTAGCCCTCTTTGTGCTAATTGATCTGATCTGGTGTGAATGTTAGATTGTCTCAGAGGATAGATTGCATTTGTTTTGAGCAATTTCATATGAGCATTGTACCTTTTTAACCTGTTCGTCACTCCTGCCTTTTTAATTCTCACACGGATCATCTGGGAAGAGGCAGTAATGCTTCCTGGCTAGGTGGAGAAGCCTTCATTTACTCAGGCAGCCACGTCCATATGTAGCATCATCATGGTAATTTCTTTAAACATATAGTCATTTATTTTGCAGTACAAATGTGCCTTGATATGTTGGGGTATGTGTGTGTGTGTGTGTGTGTGTCTGTGTGTCTATGTGTCTGTGTGTCTGTGTGTAGGTACAGACTGCTTCCCAAAGGAACCATAGAGCCAGAGCTGTCTCCTTGCTCTTGGCTCAGCAGTGTCACTCCTACTCTGCTGTAGACTTTCTGGTACCTGGCTTTTAAACATGAAGCCTGTTTTTATTATTTGAAGATTAAAATCAATGCATCTCTGTATAATTTTGAACTGCAGAGTGTTGTGAACTGTGAATTTACAAACATACTAACATATAGAAAGTGAAGTGACTCAAAGGCCAGTAGATAATTAGATGAGAAGTTATTTTATTGGCCCAAACTGTATTTGGCTTAAATAAGTCAGTCTTTCCTGTATTAAATTAATAGTGTCTCATTCAAAGGGATTGAATGATCTATTAGTGTCTGGTGTGGAAATTGTCTTCATTGTTATATGATGTCACTGAGAATTCTGGCTTTCTTTTTCATGAAATGGAGGAAGCCACGGCAGAGGGATCACAAGTTTAAGGATAGCCTGAGAAACTTAGCAAGGCTTAGTCTCAAAATGAAAATTACAAGGTTGAGGATATATATAGCTCAATGGTGAGTTGTCTTTGGGTTCCATCCCTGTACTAGGTGGGGAGCAGGAAGGGAATTTCTCCGTAGCAACTTTTCCTTAAAGCCAGATCCAGCTGTAAGAATATGTTTGTGGAAAAGAACCTTGAGGTTTCAGTAGGGAGAATATCTTCAGTGCCATTTAAAAAGAAGTCCCATTTGGCTCCAGATGGAACCTAAGATTACTGGATGTGGAGTAGGGGAGCACCTACTAACAGTGTAGTGTCCTGGCCAAATCAGCCAGGGAACTGTCATTCAGAGTTTAAAAAGTCCTCCAAACAGGATGTTATTTCACAAATGTAAGAAGAATAACCCTTATAAAACAGGTAATTACTCCATTATCAGCTGCTGGCTCTCATCTGAGTATGTCACGCTTGGCAGGCTCCTGGGCTTGAGCAGAGGAACTGATACCTAGCCATTTGCTATGAGCTCTGTACTAGACCTGCTATGGCAGGAAGTGCTGAGAAGCTAATTGGTGGTTTAATACAAACTAGAGCAAGCAACAGGCTATATACATGCTTTTCATTTGTGCTGGAATTTTCCCCTTCGACATTTCAGGACTCTTTTCGTTCTTTGTTTCTGCAGTTTCATGAGGCTGTAGATTTCTCTCCCCTCCCCAGGCTCAGTCAAGAAATGCAAAACAACTGAGGAAGTTTTAATTTCAGCCTACCCTTGGTGAAAGAATGTATTTTCAGCTGTGACCATTACTCGTTCATGTTAGTTTTGGTTACTGTAACTTGTCAGCAGCCTTTACTTTAAAAAAAAAAAAAAAAAAAGTCCTCCAAAAGGGCTGACCAGATAGCTCAGCAGACTAAAATGCCTGCTTAGGCAGAACATAGCAACCAGGGTTTGATCCTGCTGGTCCTGCCCATGGGGCATGCTGAGATTGTGAATGAGACTGTATGTGGTGGTGCGCCTGTAATCCCAGAGCCTGGGATTCTGAAAACAGGAGAATCACTCTGAGTCCAATCTACATTGTGAGACCCTGTAGACCCTGTCCTAAATACATAAAAAAAAATTTTAAGAAGTCCTCCAAATAGGATATTATTTCACAAATGTAAAATGAATAACACTTTTTAAAAAATTTACTTGGTAAGATTACATGTCCAGTCATTTTTAAGAAAAACTTTTTTGGGGGTTAACTTTATTAAAATATAACATTAGTATGGTTTGATTGTCAGTTCTCTTAAATTCTGTTCTAAATCTCTTTACATGAAAAAATACATTCTTAACAGATGAGATGCTTAAATATGAAAATATATACTATAACTCAACATGCGTATTTTTGAGTATATCATAGAGGCGTACCTAGTTATCTACTAATACCATTTGACTAGCCAGGTCAGAAAAACCATTGGCTAGTTTAAATGAGCTGCTTTCTGAAATGGTAACACCATTATAAAGGTAAATTCTAGAATTTATAGTAGCAGATTCAAACCAATTCTAGTTGTACCAGTGAGTGGAACAAAATGACTACCTTGTTATGGATTCATTGTTTTTTCTACAGAAGAATAATATCATTTCTTGCTAAATTATATCTATTTAAAATAACTGCATAACAAACCTAATTTTCATTTCTTAGACCTCTTGATCATACCCTATACCATTGCTAGTTTGACATTTTTAATCATTTTTTTGTCTTAGTCTAAAGAGTTGAGAACATTGCTTCTATAACTTAAGAGTTTCTGTCAGAATTTCAGTGTTAGGAAAGTAGCCAGCCTGAGCTAGTCAAAATGGAATAGGAAGAAACAGAAATGAATTGACTTGGTCAAGGGCAAAAGCTTATATAATTGTTTTCTTTGAACATATTTTACATGTACCAACTCTCCATGGTGATTCTATTAATTATGCACTGCAAATGCTGTCCTGATACAAAAATCTTACATAAACAGGTGACTTTTTACCATACTGTACTGCTGAAGGTGAGAAACTGTCCCCTCAAGACTCAACATTCGCATCAGCTGATTATAGGTGTGAGTTCTACTTCGGGTCACTTTCGGTCATCATTGTTGCTCTCCTGCCCATTTCAGTTGTCCCCCCCCCCCCATGTGTAGAGCCAGGATTATAGATGAGGGCCATTGAAGTTCTACAGTTGTACAGTTACCAAGGACTCTTAGGATATAGCATTTGTATAATAGTAATACAATACAATTACCAACTTCAGTATTTAAGAATCCAAATCAGTAATTTTATCAAAATTGTGTGTGTGTGTTTGCATGGGTTGCTGAGTATTGAACCAGGGCTTCACATATGCTTAATAAGCTTGCTTCCGGGCCAGGGAGATAGCTCAGCAGAATAAGTACCTGCCTGATAAGCGCAAGGTACTTGCACAGGTACTTACAACATCCTGAGTTCAATCCTCAGTACTGGAAAAAAAAAAAAAAAAGCTCTCTACCACTAAGCCGTACCAACAGTCTAATAGTCACAAAAATAATTCAAATTTTTCCTCTATAGTTAAAGGTACACTTAATGGTGCTATGGTATGCTAGTCTCAGTGTCTTTTGAGACTTCTAGGCCTTATCTAAATCAGAACTTGCTCATTTGGAAAATACCGAGTGAAGCTCAAACTGGGGAGAAGTGTGGACTGTGGCTTTACAAGCCTGGGTAGCATGAGAGGCCCTGTGGTAGAGTAGGAGGAGCTGGAGTCCTGTTGTTTGTGTTGCTATTGTGAGCTAGGGACCTGTAGCAGCACTTCTGCCTCCACCCTCTCCCCCAGCTTCTGTTTTCTCACCTAGGTGAATACTAAAACTGCTCCTTCAGGTGGTTGTCAAGAGCAGGCATCTGACACTTGTGGAATACTGTCTTGGTCAACTTTCCTTCACTGTACTAAAACCTCTGCAGTAGTCAACTCCAAGGAGGAGAGGGTTTGGGCTTATAGCCCATGGTCGCTTGGATCTGTTGCTTGGGGCCTATGGCAGGAGAGGCCTGTTTTCCTCATGGTGTCCCAGAGGAAAGACAGAGACATAGAGAGAGGGGTAGGACATAGGATCCCAACAGCATCCCCCTCCAGGGCACATTGCATTGCCCCTCTTTCTTCCATAAGGCCCCATCTACTAAAAGTCTCAGCATTTCCTAAGTGTTCAAGAAATAGGCCTTTGAGAGAATGTTCTAGATCCATTCAAGATTCTTGTATCATCTTTTGTGTATTGTTGAAAATATAACTATTAAAAATGGGATATATGATCACAGAAGTAAAATCTTTTACCTCTTTATTTTTAATGTTGTAATTCAATGAGAGGCAGAATCCTCTTTCTGGAGCTGATCATCCTTTATCCATTAGAGCTGTGTGTACCTACCCAGAGAACATTCCTCTCCAGTCAGGAGTATGGCAGGGAGCCAGTTCGTAGGCTGCCTAGGCCTTGGGAGGAGGATGTTTTAAACTTAATCTCTAGCTATGACTGGCCGCTGATAGTTAAAATTTTGCAATAAATGGTGGACATCCTCAGCAGTAATCACAAACATGGATGCAAATTATACTGTATTGTTACTCTAACTATGTATGCTTTAAAAATACCTCACAGTAACAGAATTTCTCCCACCAGGACCTTTGTTGTTATTAACAGGTGCTCTGGAGTGCTCCATGGAGAGCGGCAACCCCTGCTCAAGCCAAAGACCTTGTGTATGGACTTGCTATGACTTATTTAACCAGTCTCATATCAGGGGCCTTTGGTTGTCTCCTGTTTAGAAATAATGTCACAGTATTTAACGTCACACCCAGACATGCATGTGCTGGGCAATGACCCACAGGTTTTCAATTCTGAAAGGTATTGATTACCAAGTCCTCCTTGTGGGGGTGGTTGTGATGTCACCTCTCCCCACAGCAATGAAAGCTCCTTAAGCAGCTTTCTCCTCACTGCCTATTCTCAGATGTCTGGATGTGTGCAACTCTGTTCTTTGAAAGTCTGTCCCAGAGACTTTAGTATGTACTTCTCTTTTGTTTTCTGGTGTTTGGAACAAGTCTATGATTTTAGAGTTCATGCTGCCCTCCTAAGTGCTAGGATTATAAGCATGCACTACCGTGCCTGGCTCTGTATTTCTCTTGTTTGAAGTTGAACATTATGTATTTAAAATCCATCATTTCTATTTCCTTCTGTAACTGTTATCTGCTTGTATCATTTATTCATTTTTTTCTGTTGGAATGTTGTATCAGTTTCTGGGAATTCTGTCAGAAACTAAACTGTGGCCTGTGATACGAATTCTAAATGTTTTTGCTGATTTTTGTATTGGCTGTCTCACCTACTTATGGTGGTTTTTTGTTTTTTTCCATGCAGAAGTTGATTTTTTTAGACTTTTTAAAACTTTTCTTTTGCAGCTTCTGTATTTTGAGCAATAAATAGGTCTTCCTAATGCTAAGTTCATAAAGAAAATCTCCTAGGTGTTTTGCTCAACATGCCTTAATAGTCCTTTTAAAAACATACTTATCTTTGATTGTGAGGGGATTTATCCTGGTGTCTCATTTGAAGTATAGATTCAGTTGTTTTTTAAGCTCTATTCTGTTGCTCCCAGAGTAATTAATAAATAGTATTAATATTTCTTCTTAAAATCATTTTCAAGGTCTAAAAAATTGAGCACTCTTGCCAAAGTCTTGAAAGAAGCTTCCCTGACCAAAGCCCAGCTGGGGTTAGAGCTGGAAGAGCTGGAAGCAGCTGCGCTTCTTGTCCAAGAGGAGGAAGCTGCTGGAAAAGTGGCTTCTTCTGCATCCACACCGGCTCTTGGCTCCAGTCCTGAGGCAGGTGACTCAGGGGCATCGGAGTCGGAATCAGGATCGGAGTTGGAACCAGAATCGGAATCAGAGGGCACTGCTTCACGGGGCACTGAGGACTCTGCCTCAGACTGTGAGGAGCTCAGCGGGAGCCAGGGTGTGCCTGTGACTTCTCTGCCAGGCCATTTTCTCCAAGCAGTGAGCAGCGCCCTGCCTGTGGGAGATGGCGTAGCCTTCATGGACACCCCTGGCCAAGCCCTGAGGCCTCTCATAGAGGAACTTGGGGAGCAGCTGAGGGCCACACTTCAGGTGGCCCAGCCTGAGGGCACCACTGCTGTGAGCCACAGCAGCCTGCAGGGCAGTGGAGTAGCAATAGATGCGAATGAGTGACTCACAGGTTTTGTTCAAGGCAGGGAATTTGATCAGCTTTGGTTTCATCTGCTGAATTAGAGCTCATTTTCCCTCTGTGCTTCTGTTTGTGTATATTACATTGTTTTACAGTTTATATCTTGTGGTGTGTTTATACCTTTTGATTTCCTTATAACTTGAAAAATAAAGTTCTAATGTTCTTTTTCCAAGTGTAACTGATACTTAATATGAAAATAACAGAAACAGTAGAGGTTAATATAACCTCATTAATATTTTTATTTTACTTTTATGGGGGTGTTCTTGATATACAGGAAAGTGGTCACAATTGAAATGTGTAATGTGAGAAATAGTGACATATGACTATAGCATATGACACCACCACCACAGCCAGAGTAATGAGCTTCCCCTATCATCCCCAGGTGTCTTTGTATCCCTCTGTTATCCTCCCCTCCCACCTGGCCAGGTGCCACCCACCTGCATCCCCTAGGTAACTACTGAGCTGCCTCTGTCACTGTACAATGGTTTGCATTTCCTAGAATTTTATACAAATCGAATCAAGCAATTAGTATGATTATTTTATCAGGCTTACTTCACTCTATAAGTATCTTGAGATTGATCAGTGTCAAGAGTTTTTTTCTTTTCCTTGCTGAATATTATTTCATTGAATAGATTTGTTCATTCACCTCCTGATGGGAATTTGTGTCATCTCCAGTTCATTGGTGTTATAGAGAAAGCTGTTGTGAGCTGGGTACATAGCTCAGCAGTCTAAGCACCTGCCTGGCAAGTGCAAGGACCCAGGTTCAATCCCTGGTACCCCATGCTGTGCTGGCTCCATGCTGAGCCAGCCACCAAAACTGGGTATGGTGGCCCACACCTGTAATCCCAGCACTGGGGAAGCTGAGGCAGGAGGATCACTACGAGTCTGAGCAGTGTAGTGAGACCCTGTACCAAATCAGTAAATTGGAAAAAAAAAAAAAAAAAGACCAACAAATGAAGCTATTATAAACATTTGTGTACAAGTCTTTTTATGGACCTATGCTTTCCTGTCTCTGAGGTAAGTATCTGGGAGTGGAATGGCTGGGCCACATGATAGGTTCATATATATATAATATTTTTAGAAGCTGCTGCAGGGCTGGGCATGGTCTCCATTCTTCTGGTGTGCAGTGACAGTTCATTGTTTTGATTTGCATACTCCTAAGACTTACAGTGACTTTTCTTTGTTTTTTTGTACCAGGAACTACACTCAGGACTTTGCACTTGCCAGGCAGGTGCTATGCTACTGAGCTCTATCCCTGGCCCCAGTCTGTTATATTTTTATTTGCCATACACATATCTTTTTGAACTGTTTGAACCTTCTGCCAATTTTTTGTAAAGATAGATTGTTTTCTTATTTTTGAGTTTTGAGATTTTTTTTATAAAATGTGGATGTAAGTCCTCGTTATGAATCGTGTTTTCCTGCTTATTTGCATGCCGGGTAATCTTTAAAACTTGAATTTTACCTTGGTAAGTGCTAAGTTTGAATTCCTACCCATGTCTTTTACCCTTGCTTTGAGGTGTAGCTAAGTGACTCAAACTAGTTTGAGGTTTGTGGGTCCCTGTTAAGCACATGTAGAGCAGGCTCAGTCTACAGCATGATTAATCAGTGTTGATTCTCCTGAGTGTCCTGCCCAAGCTGTAGGTATGAAGAGTTTTTCCAGTCTGGTAATGTAAGTAGTGTTTCTTGTGTGAATGCTATAGTGAGTTATATCTAGATGTTCCCCAAAAGTTTGATAGGTGAAGAGTTTCAAAAGTAGCTGGCTCTATGATGTGTGATACTGAGATTAAGGGTGTCCCACCCTGGATGTGCGTGGCACCAACCAGTAGTAGGCTTACAGCCTGGCCAGAGCATAAAGCGGCGCAAGCGCAAGATGCAAGACCTCTGCTGCTTCTGCTTCTCCTGCTGCTACTTTACTGCTTTGCTGTCTTCTGCCTTCCATGAACTTTTTGTTCTCTACGGTGCCCCTCTATCATGCTAACCTGCATTAAAACTAGCCAGGTATGGGCCAAAATCTCTACAAACTGAGCCAAAATAAAACTTTCCTCCTTATCTTTGAGTGTGGAATATTTTTTCCCAACAACAAGAAGAGTTAAAGTGCTGAGGACTGTCCCTCTAATCCTGGCAGATCGGCCTTTCCCCAGTGCTCATCACTAAGCAGTCGCTTGCCTACTCGAGGTAGGTATTCTTTCCTAACCCCAGATGTGCAGGATTCCCTAGGCAGCTCTTCTTTCAGAAACCTGCCCTGCAGTCACAGCTGCCATGGTCTCTCCACACCCTTGGCTGTCTGTTGGACTTTGAAGTTGACTGGTTATATGTGGACTGTCCCTTTTCCCTCTCAGGACCAGTCTTCCATGACGAGATGGTAAGTATCTTGAAAGCCACTGTTTAATGTTAGGCCTTTTTTTGTTTTTTGTTTTGTTTTGGTTATGTCAGGCCGAAGAGCAAATTTGGCGCCTGTTCCCCATCTTGCCTGGAAGTGCATTTTCCCACCTGAGTGTAAGCTCTTGGGAGTGGGGCTATGAGGTATCTTGTTACCACTGCCCCACCAGCGCTGTATTCTCAGCACTCTGAGATGCATGGTGAGTGAATGAAAAAATGAGACGAACCGATTTGCTTTGGGGAGGAAAATAAATGAAATCTGATCCTCATTAATCTCAGCAGAATTTTTTTATTCCAAGAAAGGGTGCAATCCCTTTTACTTGGGGCTTAGCAGACTGTTAGGATTTGTATTTCTCATATAAATTCCAGTTTGTATTAACATGGCCGCTGGGGTGACTGTGCCATTTGACATGCATGTTAACTCCTGAACACTGTAACAGCTTGGTCACAACGTGTTCAGGACCTTGTTCAGGCTCCCTGAAGAACTTTGAAATTTGTATGACCATTGAAAATGCATTTCTCCTCAGTAATACATTACCTGCAGCCAGTATGAAAAAGCATTCTGTTACTCCTGTCATTTACCTCTACTAAAATCGAGCTAGTTGAGCAAATACACCCTTGTCTAAGAGTTTCAAGCCATGGAAAATTTCTTCATTTCATCATTTTCTGTCCCGAGGAGTCTTAGCGGAACCTACTTCACCGAGATTTCTCTCATAAAAATTACCTTTCTCAAAGAATGAGCGAATGTGATCCTCCCTGGATATACTCAAAGCCATGGGCTTTGAAACAGCTCTCAAGAGTCCTGCAGGCGACCTGAGTGAGCGTCTGCACTTCAGCCTCCATACACAGGGCGCATTTCTCACCCCCCCCCCCCTTATCCTCCCTTTGTTCTAGGGTAGAGGGTGTTGCTGAAAGCTTTCTCTCACATTACCCAGCCTTTGTCTAATGTGGGATGAGAACACCCTTCTGCACTCCATCTGTAACTCAAAACACATCCAGAGGTACTGGCTTTTCTTTTTTTTAAATAGATAACCTGCCAGGCCACTTTAGGGATTTCCTATAACCACATATTTTGCTTTCCCAAGAACCCTGGATACTGGGAGAAAAGCATGGAGAAAGAATAAGGAGAGCCCAATACCAGCGTAGTCACAGCTCAGTGGGCAGAACTCGGGAAACCCAGGAGCACAACTGGACATCACAGAGTCCCAGAGCTTGGGCAGGTGTGGCTGGCCAGACCTTTGCATTTGTCTCAAAAATGGGGTGGAACTACAGTCACAAGTTGCTTGATGAAGGGGATGTGTTTTGAAAAACGCATCATTTAGATGATTGTGTGATTGCATCCGCATCAAAGAGTATATACTACGTCAATAGGTGATACATTCTTAAGGTCTCTTGTTTTTTTTTGTGGTATCAGGGATTGAACTCAGGACCTTGTGCTTGCCAGTCAAGCACTTATTCTACTGAGCTATCTTCCCAGACCCAATGCATTCTTAGGGGACCACCATCATACATGCCGTCTGCTGTTGGTCAATGATGTTATGCAGCACATGACTTGGCAACTTTATGTTCAAACCCTTTATAAACTGGACAGTATTAAACCAACACAGGTTTCTTGTTGTCTGGCTTTCCAGAGCTGAACAGGGCTTTATTTAACTACCTACCACAGGTTGCGAGGGGAAACAGCACTGCAAAATGAGTCAGCCTTGCTAATCGCTTCAGAGACAGGCTGCTGGGAAAAGTCTACACAGTTCAGCAGATTAGATAGAAATATTAATTATATCAATGAATCACAGCACTGCCTCATCTAGGTTTGCATTATCATTGACCTATTTTTCTATGTTCTGTCTCTCTTCCATTATCCTTGTAAAGTGATGGAGGGCCTTGCTGTGGACACAGTTGGTTTTAGGTGCTGTAACTAAGCTGGTATCATCTTTCACTGGCACAAGATTAATTTACCTATGAGACAGGACTGCTCCCTACCACATGCCAAATTGGTTGACAGCCAGGGGGCGGTTTTTACACCTGCTAATAAAAAACCCAGTGAGGTTGCATGGATCAGATTCTATTACAAAGTATTGGGGGAGTAAAAACAGGCTTATTTTTTTCTTGGTCCTAAGACTAAATTATTTTAAAATAGAAGGGCTTCTGCATTTCTATTTTATTATAGAGAAATATTTTATGTTATAATATTTTATGTTATAGATTGATTTCTATCCTCAATAGCTTCAAGACTGACCTCTCTAAAAGATAAAAAAAAATTAGGTAATACCAAAACAGGGATAAACCTATAAAAATATGCCAAATGTTTGGGATATATTAATTACAAAGTCTTTTGATGCAGAAACCCGTGGATAATGTGATCTATCATGTAATATAGTCAGGAAAATTCAAATTAAGCTTCACAAACACAAGCGACTGTTTGGTCAGGGGGTCTCCATTGAAGCAAATGAAGCATGCAAATGTTTCCTCAACATTGTTTCATCTAAATTCCTCGTGGATGTTTTGTGTGTAATCCACATCTTGCCTGTTTTCCAGGTATGTTATATGTAGTTTCAGCCCAGACCAAATGAAGACAGCATTGATTAGACCTGATTTAAGGCAACAAGTGATAAATGCAGCTGGGAAATTGATTCATGTCTCTCAAGTGACTGGGGCACAGCCTTCCACAGTTGACACAACTCTTGTCTCAAGGCTGGAGAAAACAAACAGGGAAACACATGTCAAACAGATAAATGACTTGGCTGTTTCCAGCTCTCAGTGGAGGCCATTTGTTTCCGAGATAAGGAAGACTGCTCTCCAAAGTCATGCAGAGATAAGCCAGGGGAAAAGGATGAATGTGGAACTGGATGTCCAAGCACTTGGAAAACAACAGGAGAAATGGCTGAGGTCTGAGCTGGAACTTGTAGCCCTCCGTGCAGATGTGCTGCGAGCAGCACAGTGAAAGCTCCATCTCCAATGTGTTGTGTTCTCCGTTGCATGCTATTGTCTTTGAAGTTAAGTCCAGACATTCCTTTTGTGTGTATCTCTATTGCTGGGGATTGAACCCGGGACTTCACAAAAGCTAGGTAGTGCTTAACCACAGAGCTACATATACCCTCAGCCCTTTTTGAGACTGGGTCTCACTAGGCTCCTCAGGCTGGCCTTGAACTTCTCATCCTTCTGCCTTCCTTTCCTGAGTGATTGGAATTATGGGCCCCAACCCCAGGGAGACCCTCCTGGCTGCTCTGTTGGAGTGAGCATACCCTGGAAGCATCAGCAGGACCAGTTGAGCAACATGAAAGCTCAGCTCACTCTCCTAAGGACTGATGCTCCCTGCAGTGTGCCCACCAGCCCAGGAGCCTCCTAAAACAGAGGCCCCTGGCAGCCAGCACCAGCCCCTCTGGAGCCTTGTCCATAGTAACAGTTAAGGCTTCATTGTGCTTCAGTTTCCTTCACAGGCTGTGTCCTCCCACCTCCAAGTGCCTGCTCCACAAGTGCTATCTTCTCCCTCCTTGCTGGTTGGCATGCTTCCAATTTACTGAGACTCAAAGACCCGCTAAAGTGCTACTTCCCCAGAATGCCACTCTTCATTCCTCCAGACTGGAGTTTCCCTCCTCCAGATTCCTAGTAGTTTCTAACAGAGTTAGAGTATTAACCGCTCTCTGTTGTCTCCATTACTAAAGCAGACTTGAGGATCTGCTTCAACTTTGAATCTCAAAAACTTACATAATGCCCTAACTGTGGAATACTTTCAGATGACCTCATTGAAAGAAAAAAACGTACAAACTAGAAAACTAAGTGGTTTACAAGAATACAAGGCATCAAATCCTCGCCAGCACTTTATTATCAAGTAATCCTCACCTAGCACTACAGGCCCATGTTGTTCTTTTTTTGTCCTATACTCTGAATCTCCATTCTCTTACCAAGTATGTTTCTGCCAACATTCTAGTCAGGAAGATCAAGTGTGTATTTTCTCTTCCCACTTCAGTTGGGGCTCTTCATCCCCTGGCATAACCAGCACATATGTTCTGTCTTTCCCTGCCACTCTGTCTCTAAACATGAATCCCAGCCCTCCCCACCCACTGCTCCCTAGACCAGCAGGTGGCATTTTCATGGGGAGGGAGGCTGAGAAGTCATCATTGTGGGCAGTGGGCCATGGCACAGTGGGCACCATCCCAGTGAGCCAGGGCTAGAGTCTGGCTGAAGGGTCATAAATTTGAGGGATCAGAGCAGGAAGTAAGGGTTCCTAGTGGGCCACCTGCTTGAGAGTGGGCTCCAGGTTTTATGTTGAGGGTTTTGCAAAATTAAAATTAGAAAAAGAAGCAAAATAGTGCAGCCTGCAGTGGGTGCTGACTGAAGTGTGCTAACTTCTCCCTTTGCTTGCAGATACCCAATCTGGGCTGTGTTCTCCTGAAGCCACCTTGTCACAGGAGCCTGTTAGCACCACAAAAGCAGAAGGATTTTGTTTTTTTTTTTTTTTTTTGGTGGAACTGGGGATCAAACTCAGGCCCTTATACTTACCAGGGAAGTGCTTATTCCACTGAGCCATCTCCCCAGCTCCTAGCAGAAGGATATTATTTTAGGATAAAGCTCAGTCCTTTAAACCTTTACACTGTTTTAGTCTTTTTTCTGTACAGACATAACATAAAATTGGAATCATGAACTACATGAATTTTATATATACTTTTTTTCTTAATATATGTTCATGAGTATCTTTCCATGTCACTGAACAATTTTCCAAAATAGGACCTTATGTGGCTGCATTTATGTATTTGGAAGCAGTTATAATTTTTTAGTACTATTTGAAAAAGAGATGCTACTGTGGTTTGGAGCATGTTTCCCAAAATTCTAGCAGGGAAGCTGCTGGTCTCAGTGTGGCAGTGTTCAGAGGCAGAAAACCTTTTAGAGGTGGATCCTGTCCATATGTGATTAGGTCACTGGATGCTGCCTTCAGAGGACACTGATACTGGCCTTGGGGTGGGAGTTAGCTGTCTTTTTTTTTTTTTTTTTTTTTTTGTGGAACCGGGGATTGAACTCAGGCCCTTGTGCTTGCCAGGGAAGCACATATTCCACTGAGCCATCTTCCCAGCCCCTAGGTAGCTGTTCTTGCAAGAGTGACAGTATAAGAGCAAGCCTGCGCTCATTTGCTCTTTCCCCATCCCTTGCTCGCTTGTCTCAGTGTGTGCCCTTGCTTCTACTTCTGTGATGCCACACATCATTGGTCTGAAGTCAGTGGGGCTGCCTGATCTTGACCTTTCCCTTCTAAAACTTAAACTTAAATAAACCTCTTTAAAAAAGCACCTATCTTTGGGTATTTTGTTACAACAGTGGGAAACTGACTAACATGGATGCCTGGGTACTTCCTCAGGAGTTCTTCCCCTCTGCATGATTTAAAAAGAATATGCCCTTGAATAAGAAGAAACCGCAACTAATAGCTGTTGTTGAGCCTCTGCATTTGTGCAAAGTACTGTGCTTGGTTTGTCTCGTGAACAAGCCAACCAGATCCCAGTCTGCACGTCAGTACTTCTGTACCCACAGACCCTGCTAGTCGAGGGGGCTTTAGCGATGCTAGGACTATGGGTTTGCTCTTAGCTAACTGGATTGTGGTTGATCTTGACCCAAGAGCAGACTGTAGTCTCTGTGGTCTGGACTTTACTAACCTGGGGGTCCATAACCCTGGCTGCACAAGTAGATCAAAAGAGATTTTAAAATGACTGATTCCCAGTCTCCTCTGCAGGTGGTGGCATCAGAATCTTAGAGGGGACAGAATATGTCTAGATGGTTAAGAGCTAGGTTAATCCAACCCCCGCCCTCAGAACTTTGAACTGGAAAATGGAGAAGGGTCCAGGTCCTTGGCAGATATTGAGAGCAAGAGAAGCAGCAAGAAAAGTCATGAAGTGGATCTGGACTCAGTCCTGCAAATTTGACCCAGTGAGAAGGAAGATCTCCATAGTGAAGATAGCACACTGGGGAGTGGTACAGATCCAGCAAGGTGTGGGAAAGAACTTGCTGGTAACAAAGATGGAAATGTGTCACTTGGGGTATATCCATACCTTTGTGCCCAGGGATCCCCACATCACCCTTTCATGCAGCGCAGTGTCCATGAGTGCTGACCCGGTGCATGTGACAGAATTCCAGGGCATCTGCTTCTGGTATTGCTGATGGAAACAGAGGACCTACTTCTAAGTCCTATGTCACATCTAATCCATAGTTTGTCACCCTGTGGTTATATATGGTTTGAAAATACATGGAAAATCCCAGAGATCATGCATTGCATGGTAACCTGCACACTATTCTGAATGACATGACCGGAGTTTCGCCATCCTGCCTCGTCCTTTCACCCAGCTGTTTGTTCCCTGTCCACTCATCCCTGACAGCCACCTCACTGACTCAGCTGCTGTGGGTTCCTGATGCTGCGTTCAAGTATTTTACTTAGTATGGCTGGCCCCAAAGCACAGTGTAGTGATGCTGGCTGGTGGTCTGCATGTGCCAGGGAGCCTGCCGTGTGATGCTTTGAAATGAAACAATAAAAGTCAAGTGAAGGAGAAAGGTAAAATTGTCTGCTGAGCTTACCAAGATCCTCAGTTCTGCAAGATCTTTTCAGAAAGGGATCATGTTCACATAACTTATTTTAGTGTCCTACAACTGCAATTTTTTTTACTGTGCCTAATATGTAAATTAAACTTTATGATAACTGTATCATAAAGTTATACTTTATGATAAGTGTATGTAGGGCCCAGGACTGTCCCAAGTTTGGAGCACCCACTGGAAGTCTTGGAAGGAATCCCCAGAAGCTGTAACAGGAAACCTAACATGACTACTTCAAATGATAACGAGGATTTACTGAAACCCCTGTCTCCTGGTTTGGCGGCCATTGCCCCCTCAGTGTTGACTCGTCCCACTGGACACTTGCCACAGCCCGTCCTGGTTCAGGCAGCCCCTGATGCTGCCCATCTTGTAAACATCTGTCAAAAGGGATTACGTGTGTTTCAGCCTCCTCAGCAAACACTCACTCAGCGTGGGTCTGTTTACTGATCCAGTAACACTGGTGTGAACACTGATTTATTTGTTCACAGCCACTGGAATGGTGTGCTGGTTGGCTATATCTTAGTCTGTGGCCACCCCACTAGCTGGGGGACAAAGGAGAACTCAGAAAAGGGAGGAAGGGCAAACTTGGGGAGGTAACGGATGAATGAATGTCTGCTGCCCTTTTCACCAGGAGACACTTGGCACTGGGAGCGGAGCTCTGAGGTAAAGAGGGTGCCCGGCCCTGATTTCATCCACAGGACAAAAACAAAAATCGGTTGAGCTGACAGCTTCCAGTTTCTACACCTTGGGACTCACTAGTGTGGTCACGCAGACCACTTTCTCTGAACTGCTGCTCGCCCCCAACTGAAGGGAGGCCTCTATCAGGCAGCCTTGGCTCTGATACCTGTTGGCTTGCGGTTCTCAGTCTGCGCCAAAATGGGGAGGAGGGGGGCCGTCTCCTGCCTGGCCTTCCTCCCCCTTGGCCCCTTCACTCTGGTGGGTCCTCCCATAAGCCTCAGGCCCCGCTTGCCCACGCCTATTTCCTCTCCCCTTTATAGCTGCATTTCTGTCCTGGCTTCTGCTCTCCAGAAGGCCAGACTGTCTCATTCTTGTTGTATGAGTCACCGCGAGTGACCTTAGGTATTTGCACGCAGCTCAGCTCACACTAGTGTGTTTAGACATCACACATGACCAGGAGAGACCCATCTCAGCGCGGAAGAAAGCTGCCTGAGGTCAGCCTGCGCTCTAGACTCAACTCTGCATGCGTGTTCGTCCCTGCCTACTAAGGTGGCCCGAGTCTGCCACTTCCGGCCCCTGGGGAGGGGCGGAGGTGGGTCGCAGGTAAGTCCACGCTGCTGGGCTTCTTGAATCCCGTGCACCCAAAGGAGGTGCAAGGAGGCAGATGGTGAGGAGACTCCCGTCCACCTGGAGAGGCGAGCCGGGGACGTGTCAAGAGGAATGTTTCATTTGTGCATAAATCATTCTAGCTCTCAGAGGAGGTATGGGCAGGCAAGGAACCTCAGTAGCAGAAGATGCCCCTCCCTGCCCTGACGTGGGGAAGCTGCCTGCGAGCCGACACTCTCCAGTATGCTGCGCTATCCACCGATGTGTCTAGTTACGCGTCTTACAACCGTAGGACTCTCCCCAGAGCGCGGGCCGCTGGCTGAGTACGGCCAAGGACCCGAGCCCATCTATTCCTCCTCCTAGGCTAGGGCCCGGCGAGACAGGGCAGGGCGGGGCAGAAGAGTGCGCACGCGCAGGCCCCGAGGGCGGGGCCGGAGTAAGAGCCCCTGAGCGCTTGTGCGGGGCGGGGCTGGGCAGGTGAGACGGAGAGCGAGGACTTGATGGATCCATGTGAGCCAAACTCTTGGAAGTGGGTTTGGAATTTCCCGAAGTGACAGTAATTAGTCAAGAGCTTGGGAGACTTCACTGGGGAAGCCCATGCCCTGCCCACCCAGCCCCTCACTAATGAAAGTATCACCATCGCAGGCACCCCCATTCCTCCTAGTTACCCCTCATGCTCGAGTTTAACCTGCAGAGGATGCACCAAAGATGGTCAAAACAACAGGCCCCTGCCACAACCACACAGTAGTAATAGCTTTCAGACCTTTTTCAACAGGGTGATGTCACCCTCCTTTTTGGGGGCTTCACCTCGGGGTCTCCAGCAGGCTCTGCAGACCTCTACCACTGAGTTACTCCTTACTCCCAGGTCTCCTGTGTGGGTGGGTGGCTGGGGATTGAACCTTTACACATACTAAGCTGTATTGTCTGTCCTTCCCCCTGCTCTTTTTAAGACAGTCTCTGAGTTGCCTGTGCTGGACTCAAATTTATAATTCTCCTGCCTCGGGCTACCACAGTGCTGGGATTGTAGGCATGTGCCCCCACGCCTGTGGCAGGTGATATTTTAAGGAGAGAAACTAGAGAAGGGCTTAGGTTTTCCAGGGATGGATGTACAGTTGGGTGGGAGCTGAGACTCGGTGAATGGGAGTGACAGAGCCACTGAGACCTCCAGAAGAGAGAATGGGCAGGAAGTGAGGGAGAGGCGTGGGGGGGGGGGGGGGGGGGGGGGGGGGGGGGGGGGGGGGGAGGGGGATTGTTCAGAGAAGGGTGAGGACAGTCAGCTGTGGTAAGAGGGCGGCCTGCGAATGAGGAACCAGGCTGCTCAGGAATATTGGGACAGAAGGGATCAGCAGTAGACTGGCGCAACCCATAGAAACCATCCTCATGTAGGCCGGAAGCTCAGAAACTATTGTAGAAAAAGAAGGAGTCAATGCAATGTCTACATGGAAAAGTAATTGAATATATGCTATGGTCCCTGGTGCAGTTTGTTTGCAAGACCCAGTAAACATTGCAAAATCGTCCTCCTTCCTCTTGTTCTCTCTCATTCTCTTGCTGTTGTTCACTCTTTTATAGCCATTGTTGTCAGACTCACCTCGCCCCCTCCAAATGCCTGCTGTGTCAGGGGTGCTTTGAAGTGCTTCATGTCAAGTACGGAAAGTACTGCTGCTGACAAGAGTTCACTGTCGTGGGATCCATAGCACCAGGATTAGAGGTTTGATCTCATCGCTGATGCTCACGACCAGAAGGTATTCTGAGTCCCATTTCACAGATAAGAGAACCACATCCCTTGCGCAAGAGCGCAGAGTTATTAAACATCATTTTAGGGGGAGGGAGAGTGTTGTAATTTATATCTAAAAGGTCTCCCCAAAGCCTGAAGTGTTTGGAAGGTGATTAGATCATGGGGGATGCTCCCGGGGTTGGTGGATGAGTTCAGAGCTGGACCTGCTGTTAGCAGGTGGGGCCTGGTTGGAGGGGCCTCCCAGGGGGTGTGGCCTCCCTTCTCTTTCTGCTTCCTGGCTACTAAAGGTTGAGTTCCTTTTCCTCTGCCATCCAGTTTCCATGGAGCCAGTGGGCCATGGACTAAAACTGAACCAAAATAAACTTCAACTCCTTTAAGTGGCAGGTCTTGGGTATTTTGTCTATGATGGAAAAAGTTGGAAAACAGAAACCAGTAATACAGTGTAGGAAAATGAGGCTTCATGACAGATGTGTTTGACCCAATTTGAAGATGGACAAGATATCCTGCCCATACTGCTGTGATATTGGGCAGTTTATAAACTTTCCTAGGCCCTATTTTCTTCATCTGTGAAACAAGGATGATAGTTCCTCCTAAGTAGTGGGGAGAGAATGCAGTGAGAACACAAAGCTCCCAGCACAGCATTGGGGTCACCCTTGAAGCTCATTTTCTTTTTCTTTCACAAGTGAAAGAATACCAAAACCGATCAACCAAAAGTTGTTTTCAATGGGAAAGGTAGCATTATCATTTGGGTCTGGATATCCCCCCAAAATCTTGTGTGGTCAGAGTTTTTCAAAGGTAGCTGAGTCTAGAGTGTGTGATTAAGACACCCTTAATGTTGGGATTAAGGGTGTTCGGATTAAGGCTGGGTGGTACTGTATCAGTTCACTGACTGGGTTGGCTGAACTGTTACCCCTCTGCCATATGTCACCCTGCCATGGAGCCAGCAGATTATTGATTGAAATCTTCACAAACTTTGAGAAAGATAAACCTTTCCCCTTTTAACTTTGGGTATCAGGTATTTTGTCTCAGCGATGAGAAAAGTAAGACAGGTAGCAAGTCACAAGGCAGTTGGCATCAAGCTCCTTGTGTCCTGGGTATCAAACAAACTGCTACAGCAAATAGGGCACCACACTGACATCCAGGATTTGGAGGCAGATTTATTTACATCGATGGGCACTGATTGGGATTATTCTGAAAGATGTCGGGCCCCAACCTCTGGTGGTCTAAGGCTTATATGGCATAAGCAAGCAGGAAGCATAGGGGCAGAATGGCTGTCAGTTGAGGAATAGTTTATACAGTACGTATCACAGTGACATGGATCACAGTGACCAACTGTTTCTAAGAAACAAAAGCCACAGAAACTGTTATTGGAATTATTACCTGGGCAACTAACAGACTGAAGTATACCTAAAAATCACCATATTTCACTTAGTACTTTGTCCCAGGTCTTGAATAGTATATGACCCACCACAGGTTCTCAGTATATATTTTTTGAGTCTTATATTTCTATGAGTTGGTGACAGTCAGATGGCACTCACAGTGACTTTCTAAGAGATCAGGAGGCAAAGGACAAACTTTGGAGGAGGAAAAGAGAAAGAGGAGAGATCTGCTCTCCTTCGATCAGCAGCACTGTGGGGTCCAAGCCCAAGACTCCCATGTTGATGGTGACCCGTACTGTGATGCCAGCACATGGGAAAACAGCTCAGAGCTGCTGGAAATGCCGGTCAAGTGTCTGAGGAGTGTCCTGTGGCCAGAGCTCTGCCCTGGCTTCTAACCTGCCCTCTCAGTCTCTTCTGGGCCTCTGTTCTGGAACCTCCAGCTATCCCACAATGGCTACACACAAAGAGAGTCCCTCTTTGTGCCCACAGATCATCAGTGCTCTCTGAGGAAGAGAATTATCACAGGCAAACCCAGCTCCCGTCTGTCCCTGCTCAGCCCTGTTGGTATCTTGCGAGGCATGGGCTGCATGGGGCTTCCTCACAATGAAAGCACTATGGTCCCAGCCTCTCACCTTAGCTGGGGATCTGATGCAACAGTGTGCGGATTCTAAACTGTGAATACAAAATCAGTTGCTCCTTTGAGTGGCACCGAAACAGAAGTCTACAAGATTGATGAGTGCTGGCTAAAGGCTGCTTCCACCCACGGCTCCAAAAAAGCTGGCAGAAGTCTGAATTCAGATGGAAACACTTCAGCACAGGAGTCCTCAAATGGGCTTCCCCTATGGGGTGCAAACCTTAGAAACAGTTTGCAGGAGGGGCCAGCCACTCTTGGGGCCACTTGGAGGGGGCTCTTCCCAGAGAGAGGTGGCAAGATTGCAAGGCTTCGCAAGGAGGCTAGGTTGCCTGTGAGATCCTGCTGGCTCTTCCTGTGGCTGAGAGCACCAGCCTGGCAGGGTTTGTACGCAGGTTAGGCAACCTGTGACTCACATGCAAATCAGCACCCCCAGGCGAGGAAAGCCTGGGATGGTTGAAAGTCAGGTAGCTAAGAAATCCCTGACAAGCAGGCGTAGTGGCACACGCCTGTAATCCCAGCACTTGGGAGCCAAGGTAGGAGGATCACCACAAGTTTGAGGCCAGACTAGGTTACATCTGGAGAGACTGTCTCAAAACAAAAGATAAAAGTGAGAGACTAGAGACAGAGAAAGGGGTGGGGGGGTGGAGATCAGTGACAACCATGAATATTTATTCTCACAGCACAAGAATCATGAGATGCAGGGCAGGCTCAGAGTGCTCTCAGCTCTCCAGCATGGGAGTCTCTAGGGCTTCTGTTTGTTGACACCTCAGTGTGCTCAGCAGGGAGGTACTAGGGAGCTGATTTCATGCTCAGCCTGAAGCAGGGAGAGAGGATGAATAGAAGTGTGAACATGAGCTTTGCTGCCACCATGGAGCCAGCCGATTTCTTTCACATTTGCATTTTATTTCCTGGCACACAGCAGCAACAGCAGCAGCAGCAAATTTGCAGCAAGAGCATGGGACTGACCTGGTTGGAGTGACTTGGCCCTCAGGGAATCTGTCCCACTAGGGCCCTGACCAAGCCCTCAGCAAAGTCTGCTGTGTTTTTTTTTTTTGTTCTACACCCAGCTCCTCCTAGACTTCTGAAGATGGTTCAGTCCCTCAAGAGGCTGTTGGTGGAATTTCTGGTATGCTTCATCAATGGATGGAGTCCTCCTTCCAGTTCATAATTGTTCCTTCTCTAAAACACAGAAGAAAGAAGTGGTATCCATGTGTGTGGCTGCCTTGGGACTTCTAGCTAAAGCAGATGCCCATTAGAGGAGCCAGGTAGGCACCAGAAACCAGCCCATGTGTCACCTCCCTCTTAATATCCTGGGCATGAACTTGGTCAAGCTGCAGAAAGGTTGCTTGCCAACGCAAATCTAGTATCGATCACTTTTTTTTTTTTTTTTTTTTTTTTCTGTTTGGGGTTTTTATTTTGTTGTTGTTGTTTTAAAATGTATTTGGTTGTTATAGGCCTCACCATGCAGCTTGGACTTCTGGTGATCCTCTTGCTTTCAGCCTCCCCAGCACTAGGATTATAGGTGGGCACCACTATGCCAGTTCCACCCACCCAGGGGGCAGGGCTGGCGGGGCATGTGGTGCTGGGGATCAAACCATGGTCCCTGAGCTTGCCTAAATAGGTGCTTTAGTATTCTAAGCTGCTGTAACAAAATAGCTGAGCCTGGGTACATTGTATAAAAAGAAGTTTGTTTAACTCGTGCTTGAAGGTTGGATTGCATGGTGCTGGCATCTTTCAGCTCTGGTGAGGGACTTCGCACCGTGTCACAAGATGGAGGTGGCATCATAGTGGGGTATGAGTAACAGGAGAGTGAGCCCATCGTGAGAGAGGAAGCAAGAGAAATGTCGCGAACCCATGGAGAGGCTGATAGGGAAGCTGTTGGGCGCTGTCAGAAGTTGTAAGGAGCTATTGGCTCTCTTGGAGGACCTCATCATGCTGGCTTTCTTGCTGAATTTGGCTGTTCTTGTCAGAGGAGCTCGGACCTCATTGTCACTGAAAATGGCTATGGTTCACTTTGGGGGAGCTCTGGTCCTCACCTTGAGCATCACTTCCTGGCTCCAGAGGGGAACATGGTACACAGCTCAGTCTCTTGGAGAAGCTGGTCGCATTGACTTTCCTAATGGGAACTCAGCTTTCCTCCCAGAGGAGCTCAGGACCTCACTGTTGCTGAGAATGGCTGTGGTACTCTTGGAGGAGCTCTGGTGCTTACCTTGAGCCTTGCTTCCTAGCTCCAGTGCAGACCCCTCAGCCTGCTGGCACAGATCCTTCATCTCACTGGCACAGACTCTCTAGCTTCCACCACTGACCTTTGGGCCTTCCCAGTGCAGATCCATTCAGACCTACATAAGACATTGTCGTGGGCTCTAGGCCCCCAACCGACTTGTGGAAGGCAGTGTTATGGGCTCTAGGTTTCTGGCTGCACTCATATAGGATGTTAAAATCCAGACCCTAATAAGTGCTTCCCTGGCAAGCACAAGGGCCTGAGTTGAATCCCTGGTTGGACCAAAAAGAAAAAAAGGAACTAAAATCTAGACTCTCAGCTGGATTCATTAGTCTTTACTATGTTGTCTCGGTTACTTTTCTCTTATTGCTGGGACAAAATAGCTGACACCCAAAGTTAAGGAAAGAAAGTTTTATTTTCCTCACAGCTGATGGAGGTTTCAGTCTATACTTGGCTAGCTCCAAGGCCAGCTGGCACATGGCAGAGAATAGCACTTAACGGTGGCAGAAAACAGCAAAACAGCAAGAGCAAAAAGGGAGGAGCAGCAATGAAAGATCAGAGGCAGAGAGCAAGCCTCTCACTGTCAGAATCCCAGCGCTGGATCATGAATTAGTCACAAACTCTAGAAGCCACCCTGTGACTGCATGAGGCTTTGGGTGTACATCTAGACCCATAGTGGACAGATGTCTTACACTCTTTGTATATGATTCTTTGGGTGACTATTAGAAGATAATTCTATGGAATATGTGCCCTGTACTGTATCGTTGGTCCCTTTGCTCAGTCTTGGTTTGGGCTTCCCTAGAATCAGATGTTGTAGAGCACGTCCTTTTGTCTGAGAGGTGTTCCCAAAAGCATGGATACTTGGGGTGGACGCAGCATCAAGTGTGTCATCACTGTGGCCACTGGGGAACTCTAGGATCGTCTTGTGGTCCTGACCACCGCTGCCGAGACCACCTCTGTGGCTGGAGGAATGAGCTCCTGGGGTGCAGGATTGTCCCAGTGGGCTGCTGGATCAAGGTATGTACTCAGGGACCCAAGGCATCTTCCCCCAGCACCCATTCTGACACCTTCACAGCTTTGTCCTGCTCTATTCGGCGGGCTTAGGGGGTTGTCTGTGTCTTGGTCACCCCTTCACTCACTGTGGGTGAAATGTGGCCATTCACCTACGATGGTGTCCTTCCACAGCTGGCTCAGGATTGCTTCAGAAAACAAAACCCAGGCTCCCTGCTGCTCAGACACTCTGAGTGGAGCCGCGGTTGCACTTCCTGAGCTCTGCTCTGGCTCTGCTGTGTGGCCCTTTCCTCTCGCCTGTCTTCATTTTTTTCTTCTCTTCCTCCCCTTGATCTTCAGAAGCCAATAAGGAAATCCCAATTTCCTGGCTTCCTGCCTTCCTGTTGTTAGTCCAGAGACCTCCGCAGGACTACTTGGCAGGAGCAGAGAGGGTGTGAGGCCCAGGAGAGGAGGCTGGGCTTCCGGCCTGGCGTTGCAGTGTTTTGTGGCCCATGTGTGCACACACATTGCTTTTTCCGTTGCTGATAGACAAGGATGGGGAGAGGGGAGAATGCAATGGAAAGTACTAGGTACCTACCTTGGAATCACCCCATCACTGTTGCTCAGTCTGCCAACCTCAGAACCTCTTCCTGGACCACCTGGCTCTGTGGTTTCCCTGCTTGAGGTTGGGGTGACTGGAATCACAGTCCCCCCAACACAGCCAGTTTCTGTTTCCTGCAGCCCAGTGGTGTGGTTCCCTGCAGGTCATAGGTTCTACTTTGCGGACACTCTTTCTGATTTTTGCCCACGACAGAAGCTGCTCGCGCAGAGCCCTGCTGCTTCATTTGGCACTGACCATCTAATGACTGTAAACGTCGTGGACACCGCTCAGAGGCCCAGAGCACTTGGTGTCAGGGGCGCCACCTGTCACCCTGCAGCATCTCCCTGGTACCTCTGTCCCGGTCCCGAGCAAGCCCCATCACCAGAGTTTGCACTGGGGTGACTGGCACAAACCTTCAGAGTGGTCCCCTGATCGGAAACTACTGGAGAGTGCGGACACATCCTGCCTCCCTGCCCAAGGACAGTGGGCACACTCTTGCCCCTGGGCAGGGAGGCAGCCTGGCCCAAAGGTCACAGGCTCGCCCGCCTATGTGGGCTGGTGGCCCACATGCACAGGCCCTCTCCCACCACCAGTGCTTTGGTTTTCTCATCTGTAATGCACAGTCACAAAAAAAGCCACACTTTTCATGTGGTTGGGACAAGGTTAAGTAATATTTGTAATGTGCTTAGAGACACACTTCACACATAATATTTGTTAAATAAGTAAATTCTCTCTTTTTTTTTTCCCTGTGGACTCCAGAAAGGCTCTGGGGTGGGACAGGGGTGGGGGTTGCAGGGCTTCCCGGAAGAAGTGAGGAAAAGGGTTAAACCTGATTATTAAGCAGGACTCCGGGCCTGCCCCAGGGAATGTTTACTGTTTCATCAGCTGTCTGGAGAGCACCTGCTGTGCTTCCAGGGCACCTACTGTGCTTCGCACTGCACACATTGCTAGGCTTATCTTAGTGGCCTAGCGGAGCCATCTAAGTGTTGGGTGTATACGAAGCCCAAGTAGTCAAATAAATTAGCTTCAGTGAGATAATGGCCATGAAGAAAATGAGAAGGATAGAATAGAAGCAGGAACAGTGTGAGGGTGACGTCGGGGCAGGAGGTCAGGAGAGGACAGAGCCAGCCATGTGAGGCTGTGGGAGGAGAGCCTTCCAGGGAGGGAGCAGAAGGTGCAAAGGCTGTGGGGTGCAGGGGAGCTCGAGGGTTGGAGGAGCAGCAACACTATCACCTGCTATCACCTGTCACGGGTGAGCAGCAGAAGGGAAAAGGGCAGAAAGTCAGCTTGGAGAGGGTGATGCGGCCATAGCCCGTGGGCCGTGTGCGTTGTGGTGAAGTGTTCACATTTTATTTGGGAACTTCACACAGGCAAGTGTTCTTTACCACTTAAAAACTCTAGAAGCTTAAAAAACAAACAAACAAACAACAACAACAAAAAAACCTCCAGAAGCTTGATACCTTTTTCAAAAAGGAAGAATTTACTAAAAGACAGCAGTGCCTCAAAGAAGCCATGGAAGGAACAGGGCTAGGCTTGGAACAGGAGGGGGACGCTCCATCTCTGCGGCTTCTCTGAGTTCTCCTCCTCTAAGCCCTGTGACAGAACAGGACTGCTAAGTGCTCCCGGGCTAGGTCCTTGCCTCCCATGGCCCAGCCTCCCAGGGTGAGACATTTCCCTGCCCTGGCATGCCTCAGAGGAGGACCCAGGGGCTGGCTTGTGCTGGATCCATTTCTGGAGCAATGGGCAACCTCAGGGAATAAGAGAGTCAGTTTTGCATCCACCCTGCTCCTCAGTCAGCACCCCAGCTGGGCAGGACTAACTCAGAAAGGAGAGTGAGGGTGCCGGCAGTGTGAACTTGGTATCCCGGTTGCCAGAAAACCAGAGACTGAAGAATGCACCTCGGAGAAACATTAGCATGGAGCTATCAGCCATGCAGACAGGCAGGGGGGTCAAGGGGACCCAGGGTGATGTCCAAGTGGCGCTTGCAGGTGAATCTTCAAGTGTCAAAGTCTGTGGCAGAAATACCAAAAGCTCAGATGCCACCCAGCCAGAGATCTGAACATGAGGCCGGCTGGAGAAGGGGAACGTGAGGGTCCATGGCAGCTGGAAGGAGCCTTGGTGTCAGCTAATGAACCTAACGAACTTCCAAGAGGATTTGGAACTTTCACATGATTAAAGTATAAAATATGACAATAAACTTTATTTAAAATGTAGGGAAGGTCTGTCCAGAGCCCACAGCCCCAGGGGTGCTGCCCAGGGCTGCTGTCCCAGTGCCCACTGAGTCTGAACTTCCTGGGATGAACAGGACTCAGCAGGACTCTTGGCTGGAGGTGGGCACAATGAGCACCCCAGGCTGAGGCTGTGTCAGCCCTCCTACCCATCTGCCAGGCTCTGCTCAGCCCCTGTTGTCCTATGACAAGCAAGGCCGATCAGCCTGGGCTCTGATGGGGGAGGGGTATAATCACAGAGGGATGCAGACAGCTTTTGAGGGCTGGGGCACAGGGAGGCCTGCGCCATGCTGCAGAGGCTGCCTCTGAGAGTCCATGGCTTTGTCCGGGCACTTGGAAAACTCCCTCAGGGAGGTCACTGAAGATCTTGAGTACACAGAGGGCATCAGGAGGCTTGTGATTCCAGATGAGGAAGTTGCAGTAACCACCTTGAGTTGGGGAGGATGAACTTGTCACAGGAAGGCTGGTGACCAGGTGGTGGGACTGGGCACAGGGAGGAGCCAGGCCAGATTTTTCTGGGCATGCTGACTTAGGACTGTTAAGGTAGACGGCTGAAACAGAAATACAGCACAAAGGAAGGGCAGGCTCTTTCAGTGGCACATCAGGGTCAAGGCCTGCGGGGTTGGAGCTTTGGCATGACTGTGCTCTTCATCAACCTCGCCCCATCTCTCCAACTGGCACATGAGACAGCCTGCAGGGTGCTGCCCTTGGAGATGCGAGTGCCCCAAGGTCAGAGCTCTGTTGCCCTGAACGGCATAGGTCAGTTTTGTTTATAACTTTAAAAACCAATAAATAAAGCCCATTGCCGTTACAGCCTCCCCTGGGGATGGCTTAGACCCTATCATTTAATGCTTTTTGAGCCAGCTCTTCCATACCCCTGGTTCCCTCATTAATGAGATAAATAAATGTTTGACACATGTTTATTCTCTTAGTTTAAGAATCTCTTCCTGGTGTTATTCTTTGACAGAACTCTCAGCTAAGTGTGATAAAAAGCCAAGGAGGGCTTTAAGCAGGCAACTGGCATAATTAAATTTGCCTGTGGATGTCAACATTAATATTCTTCTGAGAAAATCAAGAGACCCAGGCTCCTACTTTTACCTTCAAACAGGAGGCTTTACCTCTTGGAGAAAATAGCTGGTTTAGTTGAGGACCAATGTGGTGCTGTTATCATCAAGTGTAGGTTTATTACAGGGTCTTTCTGCAAACAAAGGGGACTCTAATCATTGCAGTGTCCATTTTGTTAAGATTTAATGCAGCGACGATAATTTATTATAATGGGATCTCAACTAATGAACTCTACTTACAATTAAAATGTTTTAGACAGCTCCTTTCTCTTCTCCTGGGCCTCCCCAGGAGGCCGAGCTCTGATAAAGTGGAAGCACTGTGCTGTGGGATTCGTTGCTCGCCAGCTGTTTCAGGTGTCAGAGACAGGCGGTCCCTTTTAAAGTGCTTGAAGAGGAGGGAGGTCGATGCTACCATCCTTTTCCATCAATTATTAAGTAGGAATTTAAGTTCATCTGTTTGGAGAAGTGTTGAGGTTGTGGGTGCTAATTGGAGAGTCAGAGAGACAGCATTAGGACTACAGAGAGGAGCTCTGTACTTGTCCCCCAGCTTTAGATAATCAACATGACAGGGACCTGCTGCTCTGGCTTAGATGTTAAATGTCCCCCAAGGGCCCATGTGTTAAAGAATTGCCCCAAGCTCCATGCTACTGGGGGATGAAGGACACTAAGACATGGGGGCCCGGTAGAAGGTCTTTATGTCATTGGAGGCAGCCCCTGTAGGGGCCCTCCTGCTCCTCTTGTCCTGTTTTAGCCATGAGGTGAATTCTGTTTCTCCACTGTGTGCTCCCTCCATGATGTGCTGCTTCCCCATAGTTCTAAAAACAATGGGTTCAACCAGTTTGTACCTCAAGAGCCAAGATAAAACTTTCTGGGCCAGGGAGATAGCTCAGCAGAATAAGCACCTCCCTAGCAACTGCAAGGGTTCAGTCCCTGGTTACACACACACAAAAAAACCCAACAAAACACACACACACACCTTTTCTCTTTATAAGTTGATTGATCTCAGGTATTTGCAGCAGTAAGAGAAAGTACACTGATACAGATGCACACAGGGTAGCCCAGAAATGGAAATGGGGTCTCTGGTGTGAATATCAACACAGGAGCCAGGGATGCTCCTGTGATCCTTACAGCATTCTAAGGGGGGCATTGCTCCCTCGCCCAAGACTCTGAGAGGTGGAGTGACCTGCCAAGGTCGCATGGCTAGAAGTGGCCTAGGTGACTCTGGCATCCGGGGATTTCACACTCACATGCCAGCATAGCTTCCTGTGATTTGCAAACATTCTTTGCTTCAGTTGTCATCTTCTTAGTGTTTGTGCTCCAGTGGACTCGTTCATATTGATCCCATAGAAAGAGCTCTCTGCTTGTCCTGGCGCTTTCTCTCCGTGTAGAACTCTTGTTCTGCTTTAGGCAGTAAGGAATTCCCATTTCTCCTTCCTCTGTCCTGCCTGCCTCCCATCCTCCTCTCCTAACAGTGCTCATTGGATTCTTGCTCAAATAGTGCCCTCTCAGGAAAGCCTCCAGGGGCCACCCTGCATGAGGCTGCTGTTCCGTGGGCCCTGAGACCTCCCCCAGCCACCCCACTCTGTGTCTTTTCTTTGTCCTTTAGTATCATCTTCTAACACACTACCTCATCTACCTGTTTATCATCTGTGTTCTTTGTTGCTTGTCTCTCCTTAAAACCACAGCATGACCAAGAAGGCAGACATCTCCACCTCTCTTGTTTGTTCAGATATTTCAAGTCCTTAGACCAGTGCCTAGAATACTTCAGTGCATACTTGCTGATGATTAGATGAATGAATGAATGAATGAATACCTAGTAGATGGGTTTCTAATGAAACCTACACAGAAAGTAAAAGTGCTGCTGTGTATACCCATGTCCCAGGCATTGTGTTAAGTGTCTGCACATTCTGCTGCCTTTAATCTTCTTAACAGAACCACCATGATTATATCTTATGGGCCTGGGAAAGTAGAAGAACATGCCTCTGCCTATACAGCTAGTGTTTTTAAAGTCAACTCTGCTGAGGCATAAATTTCCAATGCTAAGACGCCTCCATGCTGCACACAGCTTTGGCAAACGCTGCACCCGCGGAGCTCTCGGGGAAGGCAAGCTGTACAGCCCTTCCATTGCCCGACAGTGCTCACCCTCTGTGCCCGGGCAGTCTGTCCCGCCCACCTCCCAGCAGCCACTACCCTCCTTCTGTCCCTGTGCAGTTGCCTTTTCCAGAAGGCTACGCTCAGGGTCATGCAGCTTGTGTCCTCACGGGAGGGGACTGTCCTCGGAGTGCACACCCATGGCAGCTGTCCTTTTCTTGTAAGACACAACTCCACCTTGATTAGGGCCCTCAGGACTTAGTTAACCTTAATAACCTCTCTGAAGGCCCATCTTCAAACACAGTCCACTGGGGGTTGAGGGTGTCACAAGTGAAAGGAGGCGAGAGGCATTTCTGCCCCTAGCTAGCAGTGTGGTCCTGCTGCTGTGCAGTCAGGACAGGGCTGAGGGCTCCTTTTCCGGGTGTCACGAGTGTGGTCAGTGCAGAGACCATCCAGGAAGAGGGGAGAGAAGAGGGAGGGAATGAATCTGAGAGCTCTGGTTATATATGGGGAGACAAGAGCCCCTGCTGGTTCTTGTTCCCCATCCCAGCCAGGACCCCTGCCATGGACTAGCATCTCCCTGAATGGGCCACAGAGCCATAGACCTTGGAGCTAGATTTGTGGGCCTTCAAGTCCTCACACACCAGTTACTAGCTGTGTGACCTCAGGAAAGTTACTGACCCTCTCTGTGCACCTAAAAAGTAAAAATAATGCTAGTATTTTCTTCAAGTGTTGCTGTACAGATAAGAGATTAACTGAATATATATTGCAGTGGTTGATACATTGTCTCAACTTGGCCACATGACTCCGCGGTGCAGTTCTGGCTGGTGGGGGTCTCACCCTGGAGCACAATTGGTTCTGCCCCCAGAGCGACTCAGCACAAAGAGACCCTATGAAGGGCCTGAGGAAGTGGTAGCTGTCCCACTTCATCAGAGGAACTTCAGTCTTGGCGTGCGGCTTGGCCTTCATCGCCTGGCTTGCAGCGCAGTCTTCAGGTCTCTGGCCTGGATCCTTGGCTTGCGTCACAGACTCTTCAGTCTTCCATCGCAGGCCCATCAGCTGAGGAATAGAGACGTGCACGGAGCACAGCAGTGAGCTTCAGACCTCGGGACTGAATTCTTCAGTCTGGGGTGTGCAGCCGCCCTCTGCACGCTCCCTCATCTGACTCTGCAGCTGACTGTTGTAAGCCAGTCTTGTAATTCCTTATACATTGTACACCTTGTGTTAATATCTGTTCCTTATATTATATCTGTTCCTCTAAGTAAAACCCTGACCAATACAGAATATATATCTATATATAGATATTTAGGATAGAGATTAATCCTAGTGCCTGGCACTTTACTTTTTAGGTGCTGTGTGTGTCAGCTGTCGCACCTGTAGCCACAGTCTGTTTCCTGCTCTCAAGCCTGTCTTTGAGACGGGGGCCCATCCCACCCCGTGTCTTTGGTCCGTGGTTTCTAGCACCACGTCTGGAAGTCACGAGGTGTCCAAACAGTGACTGAATCTTAAAAAAGTACCAAAGGATAACAGAGTGGCTAAACAGACAGAAAGCAAGAACATTCATTCCTACACAGAGCAATCAAGTCATTCAATCATTAATTCTTTAACATATAATTTTCACAGCCCTACTGCAATGTAACTGCCGCAGCAGGCAGTGCACCCGCTTAGAGCGCCCGTGCCATGGCCTCGAGTGGGCTCGCAGATCTGTGACGCTTCACACGTCACGTGGCACTCCAGAGCTTTCCGTCACTCTGCTTCCCGTAGCAGCCATGCCCCTCAGGTCTGCGGTCTCCACCCATTTGTCTGCTTTGGACGTTGCCCGCAGTGGCGTCACACTGCGTGTGCCCTGCGGTGAGTGGCTTCTTCCTCCTGGTGCGGTGTTATCTGGGAAGGCCCATGCTGTAAAATGTATGGTAGGAGGCAAAAGATTCTCAGCATCTGCGGGACGTTGTGCGCAAGATCAGAGAGCGAGAGTCTCCCGGAAGAGGCTGAAGGAGTTGCACAGACTTTTCACTGAGCCTAGAGCTACCAACAGCTCTTGGCCCTCAGGTGTGTGTGGAAAACAGCCAGGGGGACGCAGATCCCACGGGGCGCTGTGGAGCAGGCTGAGGAGCAGAGCCGCGCAGCACAGCCCAGGAGGGGCGCACCCCTGTGCCACGTGCCAGAGTCACGTCACAGCGCCAAGAGAGCTGGTGATTCTGCTTGTAAGAAACTCTAGAAAAAGCAAAACTAGCAGTAGGAAGATTGGTGATTGCCGGGGCTGGGGTCAGCGCTGGGCTTGTGAGGTGATGGTGCCTGTTTTACAGTTCTGGGCCTCGCCGCTGAGCCTCACGCCAGCCTCTGCTCTGAGCCTCCTGTGAAGCAGTGACCCACAGCTGTCAACCTTTACAGTGAAAACAGGTGAGTTTTATTATATATCTGTCAAGAGAAAAGAACCAAAAAATAAAACTACAAGGTTTCTAAGCCTTTATTTATGGCTACTGGAAAAAGCCAACTCCTGCTGAAGCTTCTCAGTACTACCCTTATTCATTTCCACGCCAACCGGATTGCTGCTGTCTGCTGCTGATCACACTGTCCCGCACACACAGATCCCCACCACCAGTGTGATGGCATTTGAAGACGGCCTTGGGGAAACAGTTAGGAGCAGCTGGGGTCAGGAGGGTGGGAGCCTGGCGGTGGGATCAGGGCCGGCACTTCGCGAAAGGAGCAGACTGGTGCGCTCTTTCTTCTCACACACCCAGGCCTCACTCTGGGATTGCGACGTCATCAGTGAGACTTTTTCTCCCATGTGGCCCCGGGGACGCTGGGGAGATGTGCCACAATGCTCCTTAGATGGTTGAGGAGGCTACCCCATGAAGTGTACCACGTGAGAGAGCGCACAGCGTGGCTACAGGGGCCGAGGTGCTGCTGGCCTTTGCATTCTGCCTCTCTGCTGTGAAGCTCTGCCTGAGTTAATTCATTGCTCGAGACCCTGGTTTTCTCATCTAGTCCTAGTGGAGAGGACACTGGCTGGCTTCAGGACTGGTCAGTTGGGAACAGACAGAGACCCTGGGCTGTGGGCCTTGCCCAGTGTCCCAGCCTTTTTTAGGGTGGGAGCCGAGGCCCAGGCCTCATCTCACTCCTGCCTGGGCCCAAAGTCTGAGTTTAAGGTGCTCTCTAGGAATTGCAGTGCCAGTGAGTGGGAGAAGCAGGGTGCTGGCCAGCCCCCCTCTCCTCTCAGCTGGGCAGAGTTCTTCCCTGCCTCCTCAGCTAGGTTCTGTGTCTCTGTGCTCTGCCCACCCACAAATTCTATAAAAGACACTCATCACATTTTTTTAATGTATTTGGTACAGGGTCTCACTACAGAGATTGGATTTAGTGACCTTCTTATTTTCAGCCTCCTCAGCACAGACTACAGGCCTGTACCCCCACGCCCAGTCTCAGTTGCGTCTCAGCACACCCCAGGGGTGGGGCCAGCGCCATGTGCACTCATCACATTTTTAATTTTTAATTTTTCTATTCACTAAGCATGTAAGTCAGTGGTGATTTCTGAAAGCAATATCTCACTCTTGAGGTCAAGGGTGCGTGCCTTCAGACTGGTCCCCAGTGTGTAGACACTGGCTCTTCCACTGTCCTCGCAAGACGCCCACGGGACACCTAAGAGCCACAACCCTGGGTCTCTGTAGACAAGTGGTGCTCATAGCTGTGCTCCACTTACTGGCCACAGTAGGTTTTACTTTAGGAAAAATACAAAAAGGAAGGTGTGGCCTCCACTTAGCCTTCCTAGACTCTCCAGGCGAAAAGGACCTCCTGGGCGGGTGGGATTAGCTTGGTTCCTTCTGTGTCTCATTTCCTGGGATCTAGCTTTGACTGTGTGTCCTTCATCCTTTTGTAGCTGGATTGGAACAAATACCAGACTTGGGACAGAACCGGGGTGGCCTTTGAGGCTGACTCCCTTCTGCAGCCCCAGCCACCAGGAGACAAGGTCTTAGGAAGAAGAGCCAGGGGTGAGACCTTGACAGTGGCTGAGAAGGAAGTTACCTCTCTGTTGTGGAAGGCTGAAGGCCAAACTAAGAGCAGCTGATTTCACCGAGTCAAGGTCAGGCTACCCAGAAGAAGACTGGAGCTCAGCAGGTTCCTAGCTGCAGGAGCTTTGCCTGCATCTCACTTGCCACAGTGAGGCCCTCACCCAAAGCACTATCCTAATGGTCCATGTTGCCGGGAGCCTAGGGCAGCCCTCAGAGCCGCAGGAGGGTGCTACACGGAGCCCTCACTTGCTGTACATCCACCACATGCTCGGCCCTGTACAGACCACGTCTCTGCCCCTGATGACAGGTACCTTCCAGATGAGGAAACTGAGGCACAAATAGCAAAGTGACTGCTCTAGCTGGTAGAGGCAGAGCTGGGCTGTTTAGCCAGCTTGATCTGGCTCCCAAGTGAATTCTGAGCAATTCAATGATAAAGAGCAACAGATACGTCCAAGGATGGGACCTTCTGCCACTCCGAGGGAGGAAGAAATAAACTGCAAGCTGTAAACTGCCAGGATACAGTCTAATCCTACCTGCAGAAAGGTTTTTGGCTTAAATAGTGTTCTTTGAGTTCACGACCAGCTTTTACACAGACAATTTTCATGCAGAATGTAGATTTGTGGCTTCTCCTAGGAAACCACAGGAATTGGGAGAGCCAACTAGACCCAAGGGTGACAGAGCAGACACGAGCCTTCCAGAGTGCTGCTGCCCCTGTCCACTTTGGGTTCTTTCCCTAGGAAGTTAGTGACCCCCAGGAGGGGCACCCTCCCTGCAGAGGGAAAGTGTCCCCACACAGACCCCGAGGCCCGAAGTCTGAGAGCGGTGTGTCTGCAGGCCTAGGCCCTCTGAGCACAGCCTCCCTTGGCTGGCAGATGGCTGCCTCTCCTGGGGGCCACATGCTGGCCTCCTTGTGGGGGGCTTCACCCCAGTGTCTCCTCATAAGCACACCACTGCGGTTGGACTAGGCTCACCCTAGGGGCCTTGTTTTACCTTAATTATCTCCTTAAGACTTTTTCTCCAATATAGTCAGAAGTACATTCAGAATACATTCAGAAGTACAGAGAACTATGGACTTCAATATACAAATTGGGGGTGGTGGCAGGGGTAAGGCAGCCTGTAGCAATCAGATATTGACTGTATTTCCATTTGAGCAGACTGATTTTTTTAGGTTCCAGAACAGTGTTGATGGTCTTTATTAAAAAGACAAAGAGCAAACAAAGCCTGGACTGGCTGTGCCTGCTTCTAATCACAGTGCTGTGGAAGGCTGAGGCTGGAGTGTTTGAATTCAGGTCCTGGTAGGTAATTGAGCAAAACCCTGTCTCAAAATAAAAAATAAAGTGTTGGAGATGTGGCTTAGCCCCCCCCCCCAGCTTCAATCCCTACTATTTGCCTCCCCTCAAGAGAAAAGAAAAAGCGGACGATTGTGAGAACTCACCTTGGCGCTGGGAGGACTTGTGGGCACCAACTCACCCAGCCTTCCAGACCCCAGCTCCACCCCTCAGCTGCTTCCGCCTCTGTGCACCACAGGTGCTGGAACTAATTGCTGCATCACTCCCAGAAGGACTTAGCCAACCGCTCCCTTGCTGCTTTGCTAGGCTGGTCCTGACAATCCGAGGTATTAACCGCGTGTTTATCCTCCACATTTCAGATGCTTCTGAGCCAGGCCTTGCTGACTGGAGGACCTGCCTCCCCAGAGTTAGCTCGTCTTTGGAGCTGTGAGCCACAGCAGAATCAGTTATAGCCCCAGTCACCTTTCCTGAGCTCCGACACATGCGGTACTCCCCACCACCCAGGTCCAGGTACCAAGCAATCACAGACCCGCTCTGTTCCTGAGAGCCCACTGAACTATTCCCACTCACCCTGCCTCGCTGGTCCTTTTCATGGCCCTGGGTGACATGACTGCCCCTCTTGTTGGGAATTATGAGTAACAAATTCACTTTTTAGTGGCATTCACTTTTGGAGTGTTGGCATTGCCATAGCTACTAACAATAGCACCCGTATAATTTTTTTTTTTTTTTTGTAGTACTGGGGATTGAACTCAGGATCTTACACTTGCTAGGTAAGCGCTTGTTCCACTGAGCCATCTCCCTGACCCCTTAGCACCCGTATCTTAAGAAACCCCATTCATTTCCCCAGGCCCTTTCAGTACTCCACTCTGGTCACCCACAGTAGACCTGGCAAAAGACAGCCTCCGTTGGCTCACTGTCCTCCTACTGCCATTTCTCACTTTTCTGTCAGTGTTCCCTACGCCTCTCAGGGAATCAGCCAGCTCTTTTCCCATCCTTATCCTGGGGTGGCTTCCAAGGGAACAAAATTAAGTAAACACAAAATTAACTATTTTAAATAGAGAGGAAATCAAAGTGGAGACAGGGAACTTAACGGATACTGTTGAAATATCTTACACCGGCAAATTCTACAAAGACACATGACCACAGAAATACATTATGAGGGCCCTTGGCAAGGGTCTGGGTCCTGAGGCACAGTAAATCTTCCTCCATCTCCCTGACAAGCTTACTGGCTTCGTGGGTGCCAGGCAGTACCCAGAGTTGTAGCTCACACATAGTAGGAGCTGCATTAATATGTGATGCATGAACAACTAACAGGATAGGCCAGGTGGGCAGGGCAGATGCCAGGGTCCACACCTCCCTGCTAGGTGGTGTGTGTAGGATCCTTTGAATTCCCTTTTGGTGGGCTTCCACTTAACCCATGCCTTCTCAGACAGGCACAATTTTTTTTTTCTTTAAATGAGTCTCCCTTCTTTCAGGCTTGGGAGCCAGAATGTTGCTTGGGAAGCCTTCCCCTGCCCCTGTAGTTTGCCAGTGGTTTCACTCTCAGATGCCAGTTCTATCTTATTTCTTAGCTTCTTTCTGGGCCAAGAAGGTTCAAAGGGATGTCACAGTGCCCTTCCAAGGAGTGAGATATAGTGTTAACACAAAAGGGAGAGCTGCACAGGCCAGTCAAGTCTTCCACTCTCTGTAGACTGATCTTGGGCCAAGTTACTTAGACTCCTTGAGCCTCAGTTTCCTCATCTGTAGAACAGGGATAATTACAGCAACCAAATTCCAGCTGAATAGGAACACTCAATGAGATAATGCGTGCACACCCTGAGCACAATGTCTGGCCCCTAGTTAGTTTCCAGCAATTGGAAGCTGTTTGTAGGAAATGCAGTGCTATGCGCAAAGACTGCTAACCATACAAGGCTAAGCTTTGCAGTGTACTTCACAGGCCTGGGGGCAGGATGGAGTCAATTCTAAAAGTGACATTTTACCAGTTTCTGGAAGCTTGTGAAACACAGGCAAGGAATGCTTTAACATGAGCAAGACACCATAAACTGTCGCTTGGATTCCTACAGTGTGCGTGGTTTCCTAGTGAATACCGGTGAGCCAGGTCCCTCGGCCTCAACAGGGCTTGTCCTGAAGGAGACAGCGCTCCCGTGGTCAATGGGCCAAGATGGATTGTGGACCTAGTGACTATTGCTTACCATGTGGAGTTAGGGTTTAACAGTGGACAAATTATAGGAGCAGAAGTGGAGGAAGTGAAAGACCAGGAAGGTGCAAGAGCAAGCACCCTTGGCCCAAGGATATAGTCTGTCCCCAAAGAAAACTTACACAGAACAGAAAAGTACAGAAACAAAATAAAAGAAGGATCAGGGTGACCATGTGAAAAAAAAAAAAAAAAAAAAAAAGACCAAAGGATAGTGGGAAGATAGGAAAGTGGTGCTTGGATCCAGAAGGCTTTGTCCCAAGGGCAGCCAAAACCTGGAAATCTGTAGGTGGCACACGCCCCTGTCCTCCATTACTGTGCCTCTGGCAGACATCACTGGCTGATCACAGCACTCTTCCAACAAGACTCAAACAGCCTCTGTCCAGGGACCAAAGTTATCATCTCTGATCCTCCAAGCTGATGTTTGAGTTAAAACCCTACGGGCTGCTGGAAGGTAGGGGCAGAACTGCAAAGCAGCTGAATCTGTAGAACCTAGACTTTCAACCTCTTTGCCGTATTGCCTCGAGCAAAAGAAAATCATAACAGAAAATTTTGAAATTCTACAAATGAACTAAGGAGGATGAAGCCATCATGTTAGCAGTGATTTTGAGAGCTCCAAATTAAACTAAATCCACATTTTTGTGCATGTGTGTGAGTTCTTGTCATGAGAAAAAAAAATGAGGGCATTAAAATGTCTTGAAAGATTCCTTTTTTATAATTAAGCCTTCCTTGCCTGCTTTCTGTTCCCTGTGCTGACACATTACAGCAATAAACAGAGCCGAAAGGCAGCACTCCTGCTTCGTGTCAGCGGATGAAAGATGAGGATCTCACACACAAAGCTCCTTGCTGGAGTCAGCTGTTTCCGGGACCTGCGTATGTGTCTGGCCGCCGCCCTGACGAGCACAGGGATTAACACACACTTTTGTTTTTGAAGGGCGTCTGTAGGCTCAGGATCTCCACGGAGTGTGTTTGAGGAAATTAGGCCTGGCAGGCAGACAGGAAGCATAAGCTCTGCCTCGGAGCCCAGCCTTGAGCAGACTGGAGCTGTCCTGAGAGAAGGGGAGTCCTTGGCACCCCTTCTGGGGAGCCCTTCTGGAAATGTGAGGTTCCTGTAAGCCAGGGTGCTGACAAGGGCTGCAGACAGGATCTAAGAAGACACAGCCATAGACCTGACCGAGGGAAGGGTTCATGAACCCAGAAGGAGAGAAAATAAGGGCGACAGGTCCTGCCTTTGACTCTCAGTAGCCAGCTGATCTTAGGCAGGGCACTTCAGTTCTCCAGGCCTCAGTTTCTTCATCTGTAAAATGGGAGAAATGTATACCTTCTCCCCTTTTCCCTCCTGTGTACTCTCCTCCTCTGTTCCTCTTCCTTCCCTCTCTGTCAGGGATAAGTAAAACAGGTTGTGTTAATAATGTGTAAGATGAGTATGGGGAGATGGCTGAGGGCTGTGGAGTCAAACTAAATCAGAGTGGTCAGAGGGATGCCAGTCCTGTGGCACCCTCACAGAGAAGCCAAGTCCGTATGTCCCCCTGCTGGTATTTGGCCCAACTCTCCAGCAGCTGTAAAATGATGCCAAGCCAGCATGGCCCAGGCCTGAGTGACCTCCCTGGCCTTGTTTTGGAGCTGACTCTCTGGGCTCTGAGCTGCCACATAGTAGTCACTGCACTGAGCTCCCTGCACTGGGGAGAGGGCGTCCAGACACCATCCCAGCCGAGTCACCCACCTTCCCTGCCAGAGCACCTGTCATGCAAGGAAAGCCACCTTGGACTTTCCAAGGAGCCCCCCATCAGCTGAACATCCCAGAATGACAGAAGTCAGTCCTCGGCCCAGCTGGCCCCTGCCCAGATGGATGTTGTTCAAAGCCATTCCATTTTAGGGTAATTTGTGAAACAGCAAGAGTCACCAGGGTTCAAGTTCTTGCTAATCAGCTTTCTTTAGACACCATCTCTCTAGCTCCACCCTCCTCTCTCTGAGCGATTAAGAGCCATCCCTGCCTTCTTAAATGTTAGTGAAGATTCCCATGATGCAACACCAGCTCAGGGCTAAGAGCAGGGCCTCGTGCATGCCAAGCCCTTGAAAATGCCGTCACTGATGTTTTTCCCGTGCGAGTCTCTGCTGGAAGTATGAGAAGAAGAACAAAGAAAGAATTTCTCAGGCTATGTATCCTGGAGTAGGCATCTCTCTACTGATCCCAGGGAATCAAATTATCTTAATCATACTTAATCCTGTTCTCATGAGGGCATTTTAAGTTGGAATGGTAATTTATTTGATTTCTCCTGAAAGTGTTGCCCTGGTGAACTGTGCAGCTGGCCAAAGAAAGGAAAGACAGAGCTCTTCTCTATCTTGTTTTGCTTCAGTACATGTCTGCTGTACATAAGGTTTGCGTTTGTCTTAGGGAGTGGGTACATGTACATAATACATCTTGATTCTTTTTGTCACAGCAAGCTCCTTGCTCTGCATGTGAATTAGGTTACTGGCACAACCTCCTTGTCTTTCCTTTCTTCTTTTGCTTCAGGAACTCTTCTTCCACCCTGCCATGGGGGTGGCCACACTTATACTGAGGGGAACTTTCACTGTCAATCTGCTGCCTCGGGTGGAGCTTGTTGAATGCTTGCTGCAGCCAGCAGTCTGGGGCCCGTACCTGCACCTACATCCCACAGGGTGTGGCTCCCCATCCACTCGTAGCACACTGCAGTTTCCTTTTACTATTTCCGTAAATCTTAGGGACCAAAGATGTTCTCCCCGGCTTTCTTGCTGTGTGGTTTTAGAAAAACTGGGACCTAGGATCTGGGACTGAGACGGAAGCAACAAGTTGAAGAGTATAGCGAAAATGCCACAAACTTGGGGGTTGCTAAGTAATAATTCATCAAATTGCCCTTGAGCACCCACTAAATGCTAGGCACCAGGCTAAGCACAGAGTGAAAAATATTTGAGTCTGCTACCTGGTTCTTCAACTTCAAAGCTCTCCAGCACCTGCTTATCTGATTGGCTAAAACACCCAGACACAATCCCAAGGCTTTAGGATGGGAATAATGCAGCGGGAACTTTCTTGCACTGTTGGTGGGAGCCTAAATTGGCTCTACCACTTTGAAAAACAAAATCTCCCATAGCTGAATGTTTCTTTCCTAAGTGCAACAGAAGAACTTTCCAAGCTATGCCATTTGCAAGAGTCACTGCTGGCGCCCAACCAAACACGCATCAGCTACAGTGGCTGTCCATGCCATGCAAGGCCATGCTGGAGTGAGAGCGAACAGCCAGGGCCCCAGACCGCGGGACGGTGAGTGCTGCAGGAAGGCTGGAACAGAATGAGGGGGCTAGTGTGTGCTCTAAGCTGGGTGTGGGTGAGTGTGTCCCCAACAACAGTTCATATGCTGGAAGTCTAACCCTATTGTAGTAATAACAGGTAATGGAACCTTTAAGAAGTGGGGCCCTCAGGGCTGGCAAGATAGCTCAGTGGACTCAGTGCCTGCTTAGGCAAGTGCAGGGACCTGGGTTCAATCCCCAGCACCACATGCCATGCTGGCCTTGCCCCTGGCCATGCTAATCTGGCCACCAAAACTGGGCAAGAAGGAGGAAGAGAAAGAGGAGGAGGAGGAAGAAAAGGAGAAGAGGAAGAAGGAGGAGGAGGAGCTGTCTTGTGGAAGATTGCTAGGTCTTTGTAGTGCTGTTATGAAAGGGGATGAAATAGTTCTTGCAGGAGCTGGGCGTGGTGGCTCAGGCCTGTAATCCCAGCACTCGGTAGGCTGAGGCAGGAGGATTGTTGTGAGTTCGAGACCAGCCTGAGCTACAAAGTGAGCTTAAGGCCAGCCTGAACTGCATAGTGAGACCCTGTCTCAAAACGACACACACGCACACACACAAATAGTTCTTGCAGGACCTCAGAGTTATGGCTCGGATCCTAAATGTCTCCAAAAGGCTCACATGTGGAAGGCTCAGCCAGCACTACTGGGAGGGACTGAGGTCAGCTGTGGGGGTGCGGCCTGGTGGAAGGAAGTCAGGCCCATGGGGCGTGCCCTTGAAGAGGACTGTGGACCCCAGTGCGTCCTCTCTTTAGCCGCTGGGAGTGCGCAGCCTCCTCTGCCCTGTGCTCCCCTCCATGCCACGCTGCCTCACTGCAGCCCTGGCAGCAACAGGGCCAAGTGAAATCTCCAGCGCTGCCAGATGGTAAACACCTTTCCTTCCTTTTCACATGGTTGTAGCGTTGTGTTACCGGGACAGGAAGGTGACCGACATACCCAGGCAGTTCCTTTTTGTGTTGTAAGGGAGCAGGCCTGGCCCCTGGTCACGCTGGGTCCCCTCACACTGTGTGACCGGTGGCACTTCTCTGTGCTTCTTGCCACTGTTGTGCCATTGCCAGGAGGCTCTCGCCAGAGACTGAGCACAGACGCTGCCGATCCTGGGATACATAATAAAGAGCAAAGAAACTTTTTTCTTTGTATTATTTAGCCTCAGATATCTTGTTGTAACAGCAGAAAATAGACTGAGACATACTATATAATTCCACTGATGTGAATTTTTATACTTTATTTTTTGAGATAGGATCTCTCTATGCAATTTGGGTTGGCCTTATGCTCACTTTTGTAGCCCCCCGGGCTGGTCTTGAACTTGCAGTGACCCTCCTGTCTCAGCCTCCCAAGTGCTAAGATTACGGGCATGTGCGACCATGCCTGGTGGGGTCAGGGGTCGAACTGGGGTCCTTGCAAGTGCCAGGCAGATGCCTATGCCTCTGAGCTATCTCCTCAGCCCTTGATGTGAATTTTTCAACAGGCAGTGCTAGTGAGTGGTGTAAGTTGGGAGTGGCACCCTGGGGAGACAGTGAGTGGGACAGCGGGGTCCCTGGTCCCAGCCATGTGGGTTGATGTCCTCTCTCCTGGCCAAGATGCTGCTCACATGATGCATTCCCTTGGTAGAATCCAGCCCACAGTTTTCTTATACACAGATGTAGAAAAATGTTGCCCACTCTTAATCAGATTACTTCATATATATATATATTTTTTTTTTTTGGGAGAACCAGGGATTGAACTCAGGCCCTTGTGCTTGCCAGGGAAGCACTTACTCTACTGAGCCATCTCCCCAGCCCCCTTACTTCATATTTTGATGCTTGGTTTCCTCATCTACAAAATGTGGTTAATATTCCTTTGGTGTTAGGAATTATACTGGAATTTAGTTATTGCCAAAATTTTCATTACCTAAAACACATTGGGGCCTTCATAAATGACTTTCATCATTATTTTTTTTAGGGTGTTTGTTTTTCTTAAACTTAGATTTCTACAAATGTCTACTCTGGGAAAAATGTCCTTATTCTTTATATGAGAAAGTAATAACATAGCCCTTAAAAAAAGGCCTTTTTATGAGTTGAAATTATTTGTATAGTGTACTCCAAGAAACAGTAGAAAATGAAAAAATATCTCTCACTTTTGGCAATGCTTCTTTTCTTCTATGATCCCCAAATCCCCTCTCCTAAATGCCCTCTGAGGCTGAAGCTTTGGGGAGAGAAGGTCTCACTGCCTGGAATATATGCCACTTTCCTTTCTCCACACATTTAGAGAACGTGACTGAGGATGGATTTCTCAATTCTTCAGGAGGCTGAAAGATGTGATACAGTCTCTACCCCTGGGTCAGGATTTTTGCCTGCCTTGTATGGGGTCTTGTGTTGTGAAAGGGTCTAGTCATTCTCATCCTGCCCTGCTGAGGCCTGCTTGTGAACTCCAGGGGCCTCTGGAGAACTCTGTCATGTTTCCTTGCCAGGAGTGGGGCTAAAGCTTTTACATTCTGGATATTACATTACATCAACTTAGAGAGTATAATCCTGGACCTAGCCAGTGGCAGCTGAAAACCAGACACAGCTGCTCATAGCTGGGGGAGGAGAGAGACCTTGGAGGGACATCTGGGGCCCAGATTGCTGGGAGACCTGGTAGCCATCCATGGGGACCCCAGTCACTCTGTGAAGGGACAGCCATGCATGGTACCCAGCCATGCAGGGTGAGACAGTTCTCATGGCTGGAGATGCCTACGTATCCCACTGGGCAGAATCTAAAGTCCAAGCAAGTCTCACATCGTCCAGAGAGGCAGAGTGCTTATCTGCCCTGTGGGACATCAGGTCACCCTAGAGAGGCATGAGTCCCCTTGCTTAAATGGCCTCCAGCACTTGCTAGGTGACCCCAGGGTCTTCTCTCATCAGAAAAAGAGCTGGGGCTGGGGAGATGGCTTGGCAGTCTGGGTGCCTGTCTGGCAAGCACAAGGACCTGCTTTGATCCCCAGTGTGGCATGCCTAAAGCCTGAGGCTAACAAGGGCTGCTCTGCACCCCTGGGGCACCCAGGGCTCGCAGTGTGCTCCACGCATCTTCTGTGTGAGTCGCCCAGGCTGCCTGCTCCATCCTCGTATCACTGATAACCCATACCTATGGAACACTTCCAAGCACACTTGGAATCAGGCTTGGCACCTGTAATCCTAGCACTGGGGAGGCTGAGACAGGAGGATCACTACAAGTCTGAACTGTATAGTGAGGCCCTATATCAAGGAAAGAAAGAAAGAAGAAAGAAAGAAAGAAAGAAAGAAAGAAAGAAAGAAAGAAAGAAAGAAAGAAAGAAGAGAGAGAGAGAAAGAGAAAGAGAGAGAGAAAGAGAGAGAGAGAGAGAGAGAGAGAGAGAGAGAGAGAGAGAGAGAGAGAGAGAGAGAAAGAGAGAAAGAAAAGAAAGAACCCAGACAGGCATACATTTGGTGATGACGAGTAGTAGGAGCACACAGCATGCTTAGAGCTTATGAGTGGACGGTGCACTAGAGGACAATTTCTTTTTTTTGGCGGAACCGGGGTTTGAACTTGTACTTGACATAGAGGACAATTTTATACTACGAATTAAAAACTTTTAAGGAATATAGACAGCCCTTTTGATCTCAGGAACGGATCTTAAGGGGTTTTGACTAGCACAAATTATGATTTTTTTTTTTTTATGTATTTAGTATAGGGTCAGTAGGGTCTCACTACACAGATCAGACTCATAGTGATTCTTCTATTTTCAGCCTCCCAAGTGCTGGGATTACAGGTGCACACCATGCCCAGTCTCAGTTGCCATCTCAGCATGCCACAAGGGCAGAGCCAGCACGGCACAGCAGGAATCGAACCTGGTCCTTGCATCTGCCTCAGCAGATTAATCTGCTGAGTTGTCTGGCCCGCCCGTTATTTATGATATTTTAGCTAACTAAAATATTTGGTGAGCACCTTGTGAATAGTAAAGACTTGATAGACATTTGGCACCTGCTAAGACATGGTGTGTCTGAGGCTGCTCTGAGCAAGCCCCTGAGATGCTACTTCCTCTAGGCCCACCTTTCAGAGGAGGAAGCAAGGTCTTCAGAGAGGGCTAATTGGCTGCAAAAGTCTCCAGCCTATTTGGAATTGGAGCTGGGTTTGTGTGTAGCCTCTAACCAGAGTGCGTGAAGTTCTGCCCATTCCATTCCCTTATCAAGGCTCTGTGCCAGGCCAGAGTCAGGCAAGCCCAGCCCACTCTGTCTGCATTCAAGGGGGGCGGGGGTGACGCTAAGCAGAGTCGTTCAGTGTCCTCTAGAGAATGGCTCAGGGGGCCACAGAAGCACGGCCCTTGGACTTTCCCAGAGCCATCCATTAGCAACACGGCAAGACAGGAAATAACCTAAAAGCCTGGCAATTAGAGTTTGAGTAAATGCATTACATTATGTCTGTACACTGGCATAGTGAGCAGCATTAAAATAAATGTCACAGGGTTCTGTGTACTGACATGAGAAGATGTTCTTGTCACGTTATTAAAGGAACAGAGTGATTATGACAAAAGAAAATTCTGTTTTTATGTTTGAGTGCATTTGTGTGTATTTATTTGTAGAAATTGAAACAAACCTTACTAGTTTTTTTTCTCGTTTGGAATAATAATTATTATTAAATAATTAACAATTATTTAATTGGTAATTTTTTTCTCCCAATCTCTCTAACCTTCTTGATTTGGAGATGGGGGATTAGCGCATTCCACATCTAATTGGAATAAAAAGCTATTTCCACTTGAGGGAAAAATCACCCCTGCCTCTTCAGATGCACATAAAGTTTGAGTGGTCCAAAAGTGTCTTACTCCTGTGTTAGTCAGCATTTTGTTGCTGTGACAAAACACCTGAGAGTAACAAATTAAAAGAAAGGTTTGTTTAAGCTCACAGTCTCAGAGGTCTCAGTTTATGGTTAGCTGGCCCCCCTGGAAAGGCATGGTAAAGGAAGCCTTCTGTCCTTGTGGCAGCCAGGAAGTTGACAGAGAGAGGAGAAGAAGCAGAGAGGAAGGGATTAATGACCTGATACAGTCCCCAGGGGCATTCCCCTCAATGCTCATCCTCTGTGGTGACCCTCCTAAGTGTCCATCACCTCCCAATAATGCCTTCATGCTATTGTAGGAGTCCTCTCCAGGCTCTTGTCTCAGTTCAGGAAGTCAGTTTTAATCCCAGAGATATGTTATTGGAATCCCACCAAGTTAATTCCAATCTACCACTCCCAGCGTAACCCACAGTGAAAGTAAAGACACTAAAACATATTTATAATTATTGGGGAGCCAAGGGGCCCTAAGTCCAGCCTTGAAGATGGTTTTCTGGAACAAAGAGGCCTACCCAGGGCCCACACCTGGGTTTTACTCCGCTGGGAAGGGGGAGTGGCTTGAGGAAGAGAATTGTGGGAAGTAGGTGAGTACTGTGAGCTGGGCTAGGGAGGTGGCCTGCATCTACCTCTGCCTTATAGAGAGGATATGCAGAGAAAGTAATTTGCATTATGCTGTTGAGATAGTACCTAATGTTTTGGGGGTCTGGTGCTTTGGCTCTGATGTGTAATCTTTCAAGCCCTGGGAAGTCATCTATCTCAAGACTCAATCCCAGCCAACAGTGTAGAGCACTAGCCCTTTGTCCTGTCTTGACCCAGCTCATATTGGAGAGCAGCAGGTGTGAGTTATCAGCGAAACACGCAAGTTATCTTCAAAACCAGTACCTCGGCTAGACCAATGTACATTGCTCAAGATCAATGAAAAGGATAAAGAGAAGTCCTCACCAGCTCTATACATATCAATACAAGCAAATAGGGTCAGGCTCAGCCAAAATGGAGACAATCGCTCTTCTTTCAAGAAGAGCTGCTCAGGTGATTCTCCACATGCCATGAACACAATAATGGATTCATCCCAGAGATAGTGGTACCTCACATCAGCACACATATGGACCACCTGGGGAGAAGCAGACACTACTCTCTTGGAGTTAGCGTTCTTATGGTCCAAGCACCTTCTCTAACACTGCTGCACTGGGTACCAACTTGCACAATGGCTACTGTAACACTGCTTGATTATTTTAAGAGACAGGAGTTACCTAAAGCTAACGAAGGCTGCTCTGCACCCCTGGGGCACCCAGGGCTCTAAGTGTGCTCTGTGCATCTTCTATGTGAGTCACTCAGGCTGCCTGCTCTACCCTCCTATCACTAATAACTCACACATATGAAGCACTTCATGCGAGCTCTCATCCTTGGGCCTTACACGTCTAGCATGTGTGATCCTCACAGCTCTCACTTGAGTATCGAATATACCCACTTCACTGGCAAGGGAGACACCCAGAGAGGCTAACCAGTGTGCCCCAGTTCCAGAGCTGCTGGCTGATGGAGGGGCCCTAGCCCAAGGACTCAACTCCAAGAAAGTGCTTGCTATCACTACCCTCAGTGTGGGGTCTCAGGAATCTGAATTTTTTTCAGCACTGGGTATTGAATATATTTTTTATTTTTTTAAATTTTCAGCCAGAGTCTCACTGTGTTATCTAGGATCATACTTGTGATCCTCCTGTCTCAGCTTGCCAGAATGCTGGGATTACAGGCATGAACCACCATGTCTAGCTAAGAATCTGGATTTTTAACACACTCCCCAGGTGGTCCATGTGCATGCTGATGTGAGGTACCACTAAAGCATCTTTTGTCTTCAAGCCATTTGTTCTGAAATTGTTTTATATTAAGAAACAGCTGAAACAGAGCAAATGGATCTGCTATGGGAAGACTCTGAAGTCATTGGAACAAGCTGTAGCTTCAGTTCTTGACTGTAGGTCAGTCAGCAAGTGTGAGAAGCAGACAGTTTCAATAGCCCACTAGCCCAACCTCCTTGTCTTGCTTGGAAATCATCTCTTAAAAACATTCTTGTTGGGGCCGGGGAGATGGCTTAGTAGAATAAGAGTTTCCCTGGCAAGCTCAAGGGCCTGAGTTCAATCCCTGGTTCCACCAAAAAAAAAAAAAAAAAAAAAAAAAAAAAAAAAAAAAAAAAAAAAAAAAATAAAAAAAATAT